>JAVTVY010006456.1:0-37195 GCA_036873755.1 Hanleya hanleyi
GTCACTTTAGATCTGCGGAGTAGTATAGAAAGCGCAAATCGGATTGTTTAGGCAGTGTGGAGCATAATTTGGAAAACCAGCAGGGGAACAGATATGGGAGTTTCACTACACTATAGATCCCTGGAGCCAGACATTCGAAATAGATTATAATGGGCCAACTGCGCATGTGCAGAAGCGAGTAGGCATTCGTGCAGCAGGTATGAAATATTATATGGAGAACAACGGGGTTGATACACATGGGAGTTTTATTGAAGTAGGGTAGAATAATAAATACTTGGGTACCCTAATCATAACCCTCAAAGGAACTTCCCGCAATTAAAGCATTGGAGCGTTTTTGATGCTGAACGTATAGACAGACATCTGAACGCTCCAACGACCCAGGTCCCAAAAATAGAGAATGAAGATTGAACCGGAAGCGTTGAAGCATTCAGACTTCTGGCATCAAACGTGGCGATTGTGTGCTTGTTTGAAATGGTGATTTACGGGACGCTTGCCATATACGGATTTCGCGGCCCATCACCGCGATTCTTACTCTTATTGGTATTAAATCTTTGTTGGTATCTTTATAAATACTATATTTCAAATTAGTAACAAATAGCGGTTGTGTGCATGAATGCTGTTCGCTTTTGTAGCGCTCTAAACATCTATTTTTAGAAATGAGAATATCTAAGACTGCGTCCTGATTGGCTCAGACCTCAATGCCAATAACCATTGAGAACAGCGGGATGCCACCTATCCAGGCCTGTCTGGTGCATCTTCACAAGTCCAGGTAAATCGTGAATCCTCGCGCATGGTTTACCTGGACATTTTTGGTGATTCGAGTGAGTTCTTGGGTCCTTGCCTCAATCTCGAACATTTCATCCCCCAAGGTTATTTTAAATTAGAGGATACCCCTTGATCTTTTTTTATCCAGAACTACCATGGGCAACGAGCCAAGGAAATGTATAGATACCCTAACAAATCGATCAACTGGCTCCCGAGGATGGCCTGGTGGGCCACATGCCTCTCACGCTCCACACCTCTTATACGACACGATTTGCGTTTTCTATTCTACTCGTCGTACCGGAACTGACATCATAACTCGTTCACGTGCGAACTTAACAGCGATACGTCGAAGTTAAAATCAAAAAACGAAACACGGACAAGTCGAGGCAATTTTCAATATTTGCGTGGAGCAAAACAAAAAACGAAAATTGAAAATTGACCGTCAAATATCAATTTTCGTTTTTTGTTTTTGTAATCCCAAAATCAAAAATTGAAAATTGACGTTCAAATTTCTATTTTTGATTTTGAGATCACAAAAACAAAAAACGAAAATTGAAAATTGACGGTCAAATTTTAATTTTTGATTTTGAGATTACAGAAACAAAAAACGAAAATTGAAAATTGACGGTCAAATTTCAATTTTTGATTTTGAGAAACCAAAAACGAAAAACGAAAATTGAACTGTGCAAGGTTACATGGACCACAGAGAACCAGACAATCTGAAAAGCATACGAGAGAGCGTGGCTCCTCCTGTGGCCAGTGACGTGTAGTCGCTCATTGTGACAGTGGATCTTTCAATGAACTTACAATATCGCGCGACAGATATGGTTTAAGAGTTTGAAACGGGCCAGTGACAAACCGGAATCGGATTTCATCGCCAACAGGCAGACTTTCACGACGAAAATATAATTCGAACAAATAAAACAATTAATACGATATGCAAACTATACATATTTGATTATTGTGTGCTGAAATAGGCTAATAACGTTAACATAACACAATATCTAATTTTGTAGTTCCAAGATTCAATACACATAGTCTGCTTGAGATGATCCCTGGGCATAATTTCCGCACATGCGCAAACACTGAACCGGAAGGCGCGAACGCGCGAATGGTGCTCGTTCGCGTGTTCGCGCTATCTCGCAATCTCGACCCCGCGATCGCGCGACACGCGAACGCGCGAACGGTACCGTTCGCGCATTCGCGGGGTCGCGATTGCGAGATAGCGCGAACACGCGAACGAGCACCATTAGCGTCTTCTCGTGTTCGCGCAATCGCGCCTTCAAAGAGGGCGCGATCGCGCGACACGCGAACGCGCGAATGGTGCTCGTTCGCGCTCGTTCGCGTGTCGCGCGATCTCGCCCTTTTTAAGGGCGCGATCGCGCGACACGCCAACGGTACCATTCGCGCGCGAATGAGCACCAGTCGCGCGCGAACGGTGCTCGTTCGCGTGTTCGCGCATTCTCGCAATCGCGACCCCGCGAACGCGCGATCATGGCAGTATTGAGCCACTCGCGCCCCTACAATTTTTGCAAATTTACAGGTCGCGAGGGCGCGAATGCGATGGCAGCTATCAGCCACCATACAAAACGTCCTGTTTTTGTCTCTAATTTAGAGGTAGTTCCCTCTAATCTGGTAAGTGAGGCACTTTTACGAGTGCATCTAGTAGACAGAAAGTTCTCGCGAAACTATGATTTCTGTAGTTCAGTGAATGATGATTTCAAAACAATGTTCCATGAGGGGTTATTGGTCCAACCCCTTACTGCATATTCGCATGGAAAGGACGGATGTATTGGTACAGAATACAGTGTTAAAAAGTAGGTAAGCTGAAGTAGGGGTTCTGATTCAGGAGATGTTCATGGTGGTCAAGGACAACTGCAGTATCGTACAGGGCTGAAATATAATAAAAATGAAAGTAAGTATGGATCTGGTAAATTTCCTATCTGAAAAGTCACAGCACATGTACATGTATATTGTGATGTACATGTATATTGTGATGCACATGTATATTGTGATGTACATGTATATTGTGATGTGCATGTATATTGTGATGTACATGTATATTGTGATGTACTTGTATATTGTGATGTGCATGTATATTGTGATGTACATGTATATTGTGATGTACATGTATATTGTGATGTACATGTATATTGTGAAGGAATTAGTTTAGCGGATATATTAAGCGGAAATATTATAAGCAATTAATCTGGCAATCGGCATATTTGTTATGACATGGCACGCAACACTGCGAAATGATATCATTTGGAATATCATCAATAATTAGTGTAGCAATCAAATGAATTGGTATTAGGTCCTTCCGTTTTCGACCAGGAAATATTAGAATCACGAGATACAATGACTCGATTATTCACACTATACAACAAATATACCACACTACCTGTCATAGCCAATAGTCTATATTTGACACTTCAATCTTAGCTCAGAGGGACCCAATCCTCGATAAAACGTACAACATCCTTTCGATTCTACCGCTTCTGAGGAAATCTGCCCCTGTATCTAACCCCACCAACTCTTCAACCCACCTTGGTGTGGTAGTGGTAGTCGTCGCTGGGCGTATGCAGGACGCACAGCAATCGGTATAACGTACAGTATCGGAATAAAATTCACAGAAATCAACGTTACAGCCATTGGCTCGGTTTCCATATTCGCAACCTGTAAAACATTGTAAAAGAAATGCATGCCGTAGGAAATGTCTGATCGAATCGTATACTAGCATTATAATGATTTTATCCGAACGCTACAACTTCCATTCTGCAGCTGCTTCCACGTTATTCATCAGATAAATGCTATAAACGAGGAGAGAAGCGGCCAATTCCGTAAAAAAATAATGCGATAAAATCTACATGTATTTCATATTAGCTGAAAATCAGTCTAATTAAAATTATATCCTATCTGCTCCCCTGTTTGGATATGTCGCTTGCGGGATCTAACCAGCTTGCATTAAAGCGAGTGTTGACCAATCCCGAAAACTCTTCACTGTGCTTTGAAGGGAACGTAATGGTAGGGGCTTTTTCGTTGGCTCAGCCGAACCAGGCGCCACGCTGTGGGCGTATCTCCTGATGTTGCCGCTCTCCCACCGGATTGGCACGATAAAGCGGGGTAGAAATATGGACTGGTCCTTGGCATAAACCTTGGGTTAAAGCGGATACCTAACCCTATCTCCCCGTCCCCGCCTGCAAGTAAAGTAGTTAAAGTGCGACCAGGATATCATAAGACTATTAAATATTCATGACCTGGACACTCTGAACACCAAATTCAATTGAAATCAGTAAGATCCTACATAGCGACATATACGATTGGGGAGGATTGATAGGTTATTAATTTATTAAGATTGGCTGAAAATTGGCTGCAGTCTACTGGAGTACTACTTCATGAAGGAGTAAACCGGATTGGTATACTAGTATTTCAAAGCAAAATATTTTTTGAGAACGGATGAGAACGATCCAGATTTCCCAGAACCCTATGAGGTCACCATTTTGAATTCATACATCAGCATTTGAGCTTTCAGCAAATAGCTATAAACTGACCTCAACTGACTCAGGTTCAATTAAATCCGAACTGTGTACAGCAACAATTGCAACCATCTCGCTGGGGGTCTAATAACACCCCAGCCACCAGTCAGATTTTTAGACCGGATTCGGGGCCTTCGCGCACATCGATCGCCGGAAGTGACATCATATAAAGTAAAAAAGGTGTTTACCGAACATTTCGATTACTTTTCAAGTCTGCATAATATCTTTGTTGACCTAGCGTTAAAAAGAATTAATTGGAGATAATTTTCCCAGTTTATCTGGACAGAGCATAATGAAAAGTAGTTCGCTCGTGTGCAACACTGAAGGAGTTGATCGACCGGATTCAAACTGAACCGTGCGTTCGTTGGTTTTCCCCTATACGTCATAGCAACGTAGTAAAGGTCAACTTCCGCTATTGGAGGCAGGGATGGTAAATGAGCCTGCGAAATGGAGCATGCGCTGTGGGAAGGATGCAACAATTGGTTAATAAATTCTAAATATCGTATAATCGTATAATTCTACTTTCAATAAATTTAAAGAATGCTGTCTGGGCGTAGGCAAGTGTGTATGTGTGGGAAGGGGGGGCGAGGGGGCTTCAGATCCCCAAATTTTGCCAGCCCCCTCCCTACCCACCCCACCCCAAAAATAAGAATAAAAATAAAATAAAAAATGATCAACGAACAAAGGAAAAGAAAGCAAAAATAGAAGAAAAGAAAAGAATTTCTTAACACGTATCCTTTTCAATTGTTACTGATACAGGAGAAGTAAACTGATTAGCTCTAGTGTAATATTGCAATCGATCAGTTAACAAACAGATTGAATATGGGCTTGAGTCTCATGCAACCTTCTCCGAGGATGGAATATTGTGCTCTAATCTAATCAAATATCATGCAATATATGCATGGTACACCTATTTGGACGAAAAAAGTTGCAGCATTTCGTTATTTTGGGATTACACTATCTCAGTATAGCACATATTCTAGTGCAGAGAATTGGTCGGTTCGAGCTGGGACGAGTATAGAGGGATATGAAACGCGGCTCCTCTCTTTGAACTAGGGTTTGTCTCACTAATTGATATGTTAATGAGTGATTAGTGATTGGTTAATTAGGACGCCTCGTCACTGATTGGCTTTTGTGCGCAAAATACCGTCACGTGTGCTTCGCTGCGAGTCCCGCCCTGTTTCGCTGGTCAATGCTGGGCGAATACACGTGCTTGTCAACAAGGCTTCATTAACGTGAACGCCAATCAACTCAATTTAGGCCAAGATTGGTGACCAAAAAAAAATCCTTTACAGCTTAACGAGTGGCAAAAGGAATACATCATGCAAACGACGAGAAACAAAACTAGTGCACAGAGAAAAAAAATCTAAAAAAAAATATGACCCAAAAGAGTAGTTCAATCACAAAAACGTACAAGAATTGTGAGATTTGTTCGGAATTCTACATATTTGGCATTTTTACGATTTTCACGAGCAATTATTTACAAAAACGAAAATGGAAAATTAAAACATTTTGCGTACTGTCAATGACATGCTTGCATATTTTGTAAAAACTAGCACAGATATACTTCAAAAATTGAGATAAATGAGAAGTTTGATCACAAAGAAGGGGAAAAATGAGTTTTTCCTTGCCGCTCCAGCCGCTCAGTTATCGGCAGCGCAGAGTGGTCGAAAGTTGTCATGAAAATATGCATTTTTCGATGAAAATCCCTCAAAAGTTTCTTCTCTCTCTCAAAAAAGTTTCTTCTCTCAAAATAGTACCCGTCTCGACCAAATAATCTGATGCCAATTACCACAGAGGAACATCTATAAATCTGGTAAAATCTGGAATGAATTCGTGACGAAAACTAGGCGATGCAAAGGCTCACGCGCGTAGAGCGCGAGACCTGGCAGGCGAGACATACGTTCAGCGTGAGCTCGCGGCGGCGCCTTTGATGTCGGGGTACGTTTCATATCCCTTTAATATTCGTCCCAGGTTCGAGTTAACAAGTTGGTTGAGCCATAGCAGTAGAGAGTCTTTCTACCTCCATGATTGAGTAAAATATTTTCCAAGCTTTTTCACAAACTTGTTTTCTATTTCAATTCAGATTCCCAGTCCTTTGTTCAGTATTTCTATATATCGGTATATATCACGAGATATATGAACTCACAACTAATTTTCACAGAGAAACCCTAGAAATAAAGGTATATACAATCTAACCTAAACCCGAAGTATATGAATTCTCTAATTGAATGATCAATTCAGCTCCACGACTATTTATGTAGTCATGAATATTTCTATGACTATTTTTCTGACGATCGCAACTGTTTGGCGAAAATTAAAAGTACATTCGTGACAATCTTACCCCACTCAAATGCCCGGAGTGAGCGCCAATTTACCATCACTTTTCAAAAAATATTCCTACGCTCCCAGATTCACCCCCATTGAAGCCCCCCCCTCCCCCCACCCAGTTTGACAGCTTTTCTACGCCCCGACACTCTATCTTTGCTCCAAACTAAACATTGAGGCTATGATTGAACATAACCACACCTCTATTACAAGATTCAGGGGTGAACACTAAAAGAAGACAAGCCATAATTTCCTGTGCCGATGATCCAATCCACGTACCTGACACATTTGTCTGTATCGATTCACACGATACGCAACACGACTGCCTTGTCGTCGCCTTATAACACTGGAAAGACTCTCGCTGTAGCATCTGTGCGCATGTCAGACCATTGACCACCATACCAGACTGATCTCCCGAAGGGCACGCAGCTGAAATTGCAACATTGCGGTTGTGAATAAATAGGATAGCGCACATTTTTTTAAAATAACAATTACGGCATTATAGTTACAAGCGTCTGGTCCGTCATTCATTATTCAGCCGTTGTCCATTAACCCTATCTGGCCTGGGCGATTTGGGGTGTACCGCAGCCCCCCCCCCCCCCTATATATTTTCGCTATCGCTAAAGCTAGAGGATTGAAACACTATATCTTCGGGTCAAGCTCTACAAGAAAATGTGAAAAAATCCAAGATGGCCTCCATGATTTTCAAAAAGAGCATTTTTGGACGATTTTTGGGTCAGTATTTTTTATTTTTTTATTTTTTCCTTTCTTCGCTATGCTATGAAATAAAATAGGTTTTACCCACTTTCCCATACAGAAAAGCAAAAACTTTGAAGAAATATGACGAAAACATAACTGTTCTGGTACCCACATGGCCGCCATTTTCAATTTTCCCATGATCCTCTGATAGGGGGTCATGCAAATAGGGTCAAAATGACCCCAATATGATAATCTACAAAGCCACGAAGTTTCAGCTCTCAATGTTTTGTCGCTCCGGAGATAGGGGCAAAAATTCATCAGGGGGCACAAAGTCCCCTTGCAGACACTTTTACACACCCTCTAGAACTTGTCTTTATACAGCTAAAAGTATGCCTCATAACTATGGTAATGTATATATTTTGTGAAAGCACATTTCTTAACCCTACCTGGGCTGGTGGCGGAAAGTGCCCTCCTAGTGAACCTTTCTCTGCTGCTCCGAAACGACAAAACCGAGGAGACTGAAACTTGGTGACTTTTAAGCTTATCTTATTGGGGTCATTTTGAGCCTATTTTCAATAACCCCCGGGCAGAGGATCCTGGGTAAATTCAAAATCGCGGCCATGTGGTATCCGCGAAAGTCGTGTTTTTCAATCTTTTCGCTCCATTTCTTCAAATTTTCCTTACCTAAAAGGCCTTAAAAGTATATTATTTATGCAAAACTAATTATTCTTTATTTTATTAGATTTCGAGAAAAAATCTGAAAAAATGAAAATTTCGAAAAATCGATGCCAAAAAGGCCGAAAAATGGCTTCCGAGCAGATTACGTCACTGTGACGTCCTTATGGCGGCCATCTTGGATTTTTTTACATTTTCCGGTAGAGCTTGAACCCAAGATACTTGTGTGGTAAGTTTCAGCGCTCTAGCCTTTAGTGGTAGAGAAAATATAAAGGGGGCACTTTCCGATCCCCCCCTTCCAGGCTGCGATACACCCCAAATCGCCCAGGCCAGATAGGGTTAAAGATTCCAAATATGTTGGTTTGTTCACTGTAAACTTGTAGGTTGTGGAGATATTCGGATTACAAATAAATAATTCAAAATTTTATTTAAATTTTATAAATGCTATTTTCAACTTATCGTACATGTAACTTACTTCATCGTTTGCTACATCATCACTGTAAACTCCAACAGGAAATCTGTGTCTCAGTTTCATCAATTTTGGTCTAGTTCTCATTCTGTTGATATTTAATTAAATATTTCTTTACAAAATCGAGCAAATCACAGTTTTGAACTTTGAAGTTGAATTAAATGTCAATAAAATATGAACTAGACCAAAATTGACAAACCTGAGTCAAGGATTTCCTGTTGGAGTTATCTCCTGAAGGAAATGAGGATGTAAGTTGTAATAAGTTGAATACTTTTTGAAAATAGCCATTTAAAAAAGAAGGCTCATTTTGTTAGATTATTTTGTTAAACTTTTGAATATCTTCACAACCTTCAGATTTACAATGAACAAATTTATATATTTGGAATCTCTAAGGAATGCGCTTTCAAGAAATATATACAAACCCATAGCTATAACACATAGTTCAGCTGTATAGAGACAAATTCTAGAGGGGGTGTAAAAGTTTGTGCATGAGGGCTCAGTATCCTTAAGTTTTCCACTATGTAACACATGTAATCCCGGGAATGAACAGCGCTGTGCTGTATAAACTGCACATTTCTGTTCAGGCAGTTTCAGGAATCCCCTGGAAAGTTCGCACCATGTTTCCGAGCATACTGTCGTGAGTAATAACTACATGTACACAGTACCGTTAAGATCTCAGATTTAAAACTCGAGCGAGAAAATGTCAACCTTTGGGGACGTATGTAAAGGATGAAGATTTTTACTTGCCACACCAGCGCTCTACCGACTGAAGTAAAAGGAAATTCCCCCTAGATGTAAGCTAGTATAATCACTGGTACATGTACAAGAGCACAGTGGCTTGGGTTGTAGTGGGTGTCTTCGTCCATGTTGTTGTTGTGATTATATATATATTTCAAGAATATAATTATTTCCCACCTTTTCATACACCACAATGACAGTGGATGGCATAAACATGCTTTCTATACGACCTACATCGATCTACATACTCCTCCTCAACTAGGTCTAAATGACAAATGACGCAACTATAATATTAAAGAATTCGCCACGAATCCTAGTATGCGGTCCGCAGGAGAACTTACCTCGTGGCATTCTCCACGCCCGCTGTGTTTTCACTATAATCCACGCCCGCTCATCTATTTACTGTTGGTTGTCTGCAGACACCCGAATTCTCCGTGTACCGGGATTCTTGGTGAAAGTCGGTATACGGCTTTAACAATATAGTTGCGTCGCTTGTCATTTAGATGCAGACCTAGTAGAGGAGGGGTATGTAGAAAATATATTTATAATCACATCAACAACAACATCGATGAAGATACCCACTACTACCCAAGCCACTGTGTACAAGTGCCTCCCGTTACTCGTGTACTTTCTTGTTAGGTTATTATAGTTGTCGGGCGCAAAACAACTAACACGTATGTTTCTACCTACAGTACCGACCAAATTAAAGGTTCGCCTAACGGACTCATCTAACGGACTAACGCGCTTCAAATTAATGCGCTCAGTGGGAGGCCTAACACGCTCCCAAACGCACTCGAAAATTTCTAACGTACATCTAACGGCCTGCTAACGTTCTCTTTATTTTAAGTAACGCGCTCGGACAATGGGCAGGTCGATCAGCTGCCAGACGTGACAGCGGGGGTCGGTAACGTGCTCTTTGTTCAACCTAACGCTCTCGGAGAAATTGACATGCTGGCTATACTAACGTGCGCTTTGTCCGACCTAACGCACTCGCGGGACGAATATGACCAGCCAAACCAATGAGGCATACGTCTACGTAAACTGGAAGATAGGAAATGATATAATTAGTGAGACATCTTCTTTTCAATGGCGATGACAAGCTAATAAATTTGATTGCATCGACACTAAAAATAATTACCCCCGAACTAGAATTACTGGTAGTATCCGAAACATCAGGATGTATCTCATAATGTCGGCTTTGTCCATATTAGTTCTTCGAGCGCGTTACGTTGGACAAAGAGCACGTTAGTGTAATAGTCACAATTATCCTAGAGCGTTAGGTTGAACAAAGAGCACGTTAATAACGCATATGTCTTGTCAAAGTGAACTAAAAATAATGTCTCGGGTCACAATATCTATTTTTATATGTTTCTCTTGAGAAAAATATGTCATACCGGAGTGGCAAGTAAGGAAAAAAATATGCTATGTAGGTTATTAGATAGTAGCCATACATTATCGGATATTATTCCCTTTTATGCAGAGCTTATCAGCCACTCGGCCTGCTATTTACACGATGACAGTTTACCTTGGTATATTTTCTCAAACCTGATCGCCTTATGTATCTTGCGCAGGTTTATGAATGATTTTGATCCTTCCTAAAATATGGTCCTGGCATATGGGTATGACCTAACAAGGCGATCAGAGTCATAACCAAACCCGTGTGTCGGATGTACTCAGATAATTTGTTTCTGATGATCAGGTAAATAGATGCGGTCCTTATATAATGACAAGATTTTCGCCATTTCATATTAATAGTAGCCACAGCTGTTAGCAGCCCCCCCCCCCCCCACCAGATAGGTCTGAAGGAAGTGAATAAGATACTTGTCAATCAAGGTGGACCGATGAAATATAAAGGGGAAACAAGATATCTGACAGCGGGTGGTCATTAATGTGATCTTTGTTAAACATAACGCACTCGGATAAACTGTCATGCAGGTTACGGTAACGTGCAATTTATTACTTAATTTTAGTCTAATCATACTGCGTGCTATAGTTATATTAAGTTAGAATGACGGTGAAGGCACGAAGCGTATTATCCACGTTCTTGCAAGGTACTGGTTCAACTGAAGGAAATGGAATTAATTATAATAGTGCTAGCCTGCTAACTGATGCTAAGCCTGATAAGAAACGAGAAAGAATTGCTTGATTCTTCTCGCACTATCTTTAATCCGACGGGGAAATACATAGACTGCTCTGAATCCAGGGCATTTCCTCCAGTGGACATTTCCCCCAGCGGACGTTCCCCGCCATGGACATTTCCCCCAGTGGGCATTTCCCTTAGTGAACTTTTCCTCCAGTGGACATTTCCCCCACTCTATATTTTTAGGTTATTTTGAACACACTTTTTTTTTTTTTTTTTTTTAATTTTCTATGAAAAGGATATATGGGTTTCCACATATGTTTTACGATAAATCAGTCAAATAGTGATAATATATTATAGGGGCCTACATATACACAGTATATAGCAGTATTATACCGTCTTATATCACATTTTAAAACAATATATCACATATTTTCACGACAATTTTTACGAGAAAGCACATTATATATTATATAGCACATTTTTAAACAATATAATGGATCAAATAGTTATAGCATATATTTTGACATATCACACATGAGTAGTGTGACTAACGTCACAGGACCTATGAAGTAGGGTGAGGAAGATGACTTGGGGGTCCAAGCGTAATGTTATAGGTCACCTAAATAGGTCAAATTTTCATCAGAAGTAGTTCAGCTCAGAACTTGCTGGTAACAGTCCCTTAACGCACGTTCATGCTAAAAATCAAGGTTCTAATTTCAACGGTTCTCCTTATTTTGCCGACGAAAGGATTCGGATGGACTCACTCATTACCGGACAATTTGCAAATGAGATCCTGCTTCGTAGGGATAGTGGTAAAATAAAAGATGTAGTTTTAAACAATATTATTTTGTTCTATTTTTTACCTCAGTTTTCACTACAGTTCAGTTTTATGCTCATCAAATGGCTTCATGACACCGACCTACGAACAGGTAATGTTACGCTATATATCATGTGTACATCTTTTATATTGTATTAAAATGTGCTATAAGACTGTATAATGCTGATATATACTGTGTATATGTATAATATCGTATCCCTTTGTGACTCATTTATCGTAAAACATATGTGGAAATCCTTATAAGTATATAGAAAAAAAAATTGTGTTATTGCCAAATTATTTAAAAACCATGTTCAAAATAACCTAAAAATATAGGGTGGGGGAAATGTCCACTGGGGAAAATGGCCACTGGGGCAAATGGCCACTGCGGGAAATGTCCATAGGGGAAATGTCCGCTGGGGGAAATGTCCACTGGGGGAAATATCCGTACACCGACTGCTCTGAGATATCTTTATCTTTGCTGAAGTTTGAAGGAGATTAGACTTAGAGATTAGCTCTGTGAATGTTCCAACTTAAATTTATCTCATTGCACTGAGTTCACTTGGAACATCAACTAAATCTGATTTATATACTACATGTATGCCTGAATATCGTATTTACATTTCAAAGTCCAGTATTTATGAAACTGCGTGGAATATCTACATAGGATAAACAGAATATTACTGAGAATCATGAGCAAATTTTTCCTCTCTTGAAAGTGAACCCAGATCATTTGGATTCTGATCAGGTACTAAATATAAAAAATTTACCGTTACCGTTTTCTATTGCTCTATTAATGACAGAAAATGACTAAAATCAGCGAAAAATCAGCGAATGAATGTCGAGGTGGATATGTTAAAACGAAGCCCGACAGCCAAGTACAGCGGCAGAAACAATAATAGGATTCGTCATTATCCCCCATCGACAGTTTCCCCAGCCACAGTTTCCCCAACGACTGTATATAGGCACAAACTATAGACAGACTTGCCGGAAATTGACGAAGTAACACTTCAATTCAAATTTGATACGGTCGGTACCGGCATACATAAGACCATGCCAAGAAATAAATAACAGACAGAAACAGAACATAACAACGTGACAACAAAAATATCGTAATATCTGGTTTTACAGATAATCTATTCTTATTTATTATGCCTGAAAAGAAGGCACGTTTGCATACATCGGCCTATATTCAACTAAAAAGTAATCTCCCTTGAATTCCTAGAACTTTCCAACGTGCAAACTTAAGAAAAACCAAGGTGGGGAAATGACCGCGACTGTGATTGTCGGCAGACAAACTGCGAACAGCGCATGTCAGCTGAACGACTATCGTCTGGCTGCAAGCACTGCCCGCAGTCGAATGCTCTAGCACAGATCCGATGACCAGGGAACGGATCTAGGTCATTTGCCCTTCTGGACATTTGCCCTTCGGATATTTGCCCTTCTGACCATTTGCCCTTCAGGTCAATTTGCCCTTCCACCCATTTGCCCACATTACACATGGTATATGGGAGACTGATCTAGTAAACTTCTGACGAATTGATTGATTGAAATTGTAGTTTTAGGTCCGCTACCCATTCGGATTTCGCGGCCCATCAACTCAATGTTTTATTTGAATTTCGCGGTACATTTCTTTGTTTTTAGAATATCTTTTCCAGCGCTAAATATATAAAGAAATAAATGAATAAATAAATAATAGATAACAATATTTATATTGAATAATAATAACTTCTGACGAATATATTCAAGTTCGGTCTTAATGTTTACTTCATCCACAGCAACATATTCATTTTTTGCACAGATAATCTTGATTAACACATTACTGGTTTTGTTCAAGTGTTGATTATTATTTCCCCATTATTCTAACTGGTCTTTGAAGTATCAGATGAAAGAGCTGAGTAAGAAATGCCACTAAGCAGCAGAAGAAAATAAATAGTCAGAGATAATCCAGATTATCCCCTCACTGATCACCCACTGATGCTTTAATTTCTGTTTTTTTCTTTTGAAGTTGGATATCTTTTCTCTGTGAAATAAACATTAAGAACTTGAACATATTCGTCAGAAGTTTACTAGATCAGTCTCCCATATACCATGTGTAATGTGGGCAAATGGGTGGAAGGGCAAATTGACCTGAGGGGCAAATGGTCAGAAGGGCAAATATCCGAAGGGCAAATGTCCGAAGGGCAAATGTCCAGAAGGGCAAATGACTGTACTCCCCAGGGGATCACGTCGGTTTGTTACGATGAGACTAATCACGCACATATGCAGCTCCCTACGCAAATCCATTCGCTAAAAACGGCGAGAAAATCGACAATCTAACATCTTTTTCGGTGTAAGCTATTTATTAAATACTTTGGGGATATATATGGTTGATGAAACAAAGGGTTTTAGAGGAAAGAAGGAAGGTATATATTGCGGAGTAATCTCAACGCTGAGAGCGTCTTAACGATATTTTCAATTGCGGGCAGTGCTTGTAGCCAGACGATAGTCGTTCAGCTGACATGCGCTGTTCGGAGTTTGGTCGGCAGACCGAATTATTACAGTACGTAATATTAGGGTGGGGAAAATGTCGCCTGGGGAATATGTCGTGTGGGGATACTGTCGTGGGGGAAATTGTCGATGGGGAAACTGTCGTCTCGGGATAATGTCGTTATATCTTTCTTCCATGTCTTCCAGGCCGGGTCATACCTAAGACTTGAAAAATGGAACTCGTTGCTTCCTCGCTTACGCTTAGCATTAAGAGGATAGAACAAGGACTGATTCGCTCGGTGTCAGTATAATGTGACTGAGTGGGGTGTCATGTCTGCCTACGGCATGATATTTCAGTGGGACAGAACTATAAAATGGCAGTATTAGATATGCTCTGTTACAAATAGATACATGTACAACGCCCCTCCCTTCCCTACCCTTCCCCATCGAGATATGATTGAACAAATGTTGAAAGCGACGTTAAACCCTATTCACTCACTCACTCAATTGCCACCAGACAATGCATGTTAAACGTAGGTAAATTATAATCAGCTGTTATACAGGAAAAGAAAACAGTTTATATACACCGATACCAGAAAATTAAAAATGGAAGTAGAGTTAAGAGCTACCGCTCACTCATTCAAGATCAAGTTGATTCGATATGTTTGATCTGCTGAACACCATGATCTTAAGAATGAAATATCAGCAAAGTGTGAACATAGCGCAAGGTCTTATCACTGTAAGCATAATGGCGTTTACCCAGAGTTACTCTAACATATACATGAAAGAGAGAACCCGCCAGCAGTCCTTCCAGAATGCGGCGTAGGTGTGAAATGATCAGTGGTATAAAACAAGGCTACAAAAACAAATCACATGCCCGCCGACATAATCACCAAACATGTAGTTTACCTTATTGTTTAGGGTAAATAAAGCCTTCTTCGGGAGACACACGTGCAGGTGCGAAATGATCAATGCATTCGACAATTCCGGTGCACGTGTGCAAAAATCCGAATAAACAACACAAGAAGATATAAATTATATATGTGAAGCGCACTTTCTCAAATCTTTAGCATTCAGCGTCATAATCACATCATTCAGTTATTTCTCCTTGATTATATCATTCATGTTACATCACTTCGTGATAAAGATTGTAATTGCTCCAAGAAGAAATTTCTATCGTCTTGAATTGACAAGGGTATCTCTCCAACATGTCCCGACGACTGGCAGCAAGGGAAGGTAAGTATATGTGAACTGGGAGATCTGGCGAAGGGGGTGCAGTCAGGAGCCCTTAAGAACGGTCCTTAAGAACAGGAGCCCTTATGGACACGAGCCCATGGGTTTATTCCAAAAGTGGACACGAGCCGATAACTACATATTTTGATTGATGAATATCGAATATAATACTTTATAGGAAAATTTTAACAAATATGGCACGAATAATTTGGCATGAAAATTCATAATAAATTATAAAAAAAAAACCATTTTTCCGGTGATTATTAAATTTAAAAAAAAACGAAAATAGAATCTTGAAAATATTTGGTCAAACCAAAATAAGACAATTTACTCTTATGGTGAGACTTATGGTAAAAGCAAACTCTGAAATTGAAAGAACCAACGAAAAAATTCTTATCTTTTACTTAATTTTTCTTTGATTATTATTGTTCCGAATCAAAATATATATTTTATTTTTTCACGAAATTTAATAAACACCCGAAAAATAATCCAGTTCTTTACATAGAATTTGTCCGATATTCCCCAATCAAAAGATATAGTTGTGGGCTCGTGCCCACTTTTGGAAGAAGCCCATTGGGCTCGTGTCCATAAGAGCTCCTGTCTTGGACCCCTAGCGTAAGCTTACAAAATACTGAAGAATAGGTTAGGGGGTGGGGGAGGATTATCCGGAGGGGGGGGAGGGGGGTGGAGTTGGGGTCCGTACCCCTAACTGGGTAGGCCACCCTGCAAACATGTGCCCTCGGGCTAAGAGAACACGTAGTATGATTATTATGCAATTTGAAAAGCGTCAGGTATATGACAAGTATATACTGTTCAGTTATATATTTTTCTTTCTGGAATATGTAATTAGTAAGTATCTCCTTCTCGCGGCCCTATATATGCGAGTAGGCCGTGGGCTGGAAACTGGTTCAGAAATATGAAAAAGCGCAAACCTGAAATTCCAAGATTGGTCTACGCACGCGTATACTATTGTCACCAAGCTTACCTGATCGCATTATTTATTAGATCTTAATCGGCCAGAACAGAACAGGGAGGAAAGGCATATTTTAGTTATGTTATACAACGGAAAATGAAAGTTTCGCGTCGTAATATAAACTATTTATGTTGCCCAGAGATTCGCCATATAGATTTATATACATTATGACGATCAGTTTGGAATTTAAACAAATTCCTTCGTAAATTGAGAGAATAACTCCGAGATTAATATCGGCATTTATAAAGGCGAGAATCACAGTACGCTTATTAGGGAAACGAATCGGCGTGTTAGCTTTCTCGCGACAGTTGTTGGGAAACAGAAAATAGAGCCTCACGTGAAAAGGAAACAATGGACGATATTTGATAAGTTGATCATCGGGGTTGTTCTATTTTGATATTAGACATTGTTATCGAACGTCATGTCATTTTAGAGGTACCGACATTATCCCCCAAGGACAGTTTCCCCCGCGACATTTTCCCCACCGACATTTTCCCTCACGACAGTATCCCCACACAACATTTTCCCCATGCGACATTTTTCCACCCTAATATTACGATCTGCCGACAATTCCTTTCCTCACCTTGATTTTTTTTTTAGTTTGCACGTAGGAGAGTTCTAGGAATTCAAGGAAGATTACTTTTTAGTTGAACATCGGCAGATGTATGCAAACGTGCATTCTTTTCAGGCATAATAAATAAGGCTTATAAAGTGGATAATCAGTACCTTTGAGCAGATATTTTTCTGTGATAATGTATTGTTTGAAAGTTAAGTTTTGACTGAATCGTTATGAATGAAATATTTTTAATTTTAAAGTTCAGTTTTGTCTAAATCGTTATGAAGTAAATATTTTCAATTCAAATTCGATTATCGGAATATATCAGCAGTAGTCAAATAATAATATCAAAATTTTGCCGCTTTCATGCAGCGGGAATTTTTGATCACTTTTCATTCATTGGCATATAATCCTCTTGAGTCAAGATCCGAATAAATAACTTCAAATTTCTTTGTAGCGTTGTTCATATGTTTGGTTTTGTGTTTGATATTGATAATCTATTCTTATTTATTATGCCCGAAAAGAAGGCATATTTGCATACATCTGCCGATGTTCGAATTCCTAGAACTCTCCTACGTGCAAACTTTAAAAAAATATTCGGGAAATGACCGCGACTGGGATTGTCGGCAGATCGTAATTATTACAGCACGTAATATTACGGTGGGGAAAATGTCGCATGGGGAAAATGTCGCGTGGGGATACTGTCGTGGGGGAAAATGTCGGTGGGGAAATGTCGCGGGGGAAACTGTCGTTGGGGGATAATCTCATGGACTCGTCATTTTAGTCTTGACCAATTTGCTGTTACTCCACTCAGTCAACACGCACAAATTATGCTGGTCAATCAGTGATCTTGTAAAACGCCGAAACAAACTTATCCTGTATATATTTTTTCCAGATAATCGGTACAGGTCTATTGTTTTTGAAAATATATGGTGAATTATATGTTATTTTTATTTTGTTCGAATTCACATGGAGTTCAAACAGTTTCTTGATTAGAACCGTTTGACTTCCACTGGCTTACTATTGGGCATAGGCGTAGCAAGCGACGGGCGAGGTGTGTGTGGTGTGTGTGTGCGGTGGGGGATCTAAATATAAATTCAAGAGCAATAGACGGTACCAATTTTACGTATTCCAATTTGCTCCAGCCTTAACAATAACCACCCCTCCCCTCCCCCCCCCCCACCCGAATAAACTGATAGGTTGTGCAATAAAAATGTTTTCTTACAAATAGAATAACCTCGATGATCAATATTTAAGGAAATATGGCCCGTTCTATCACTTTCTCGTCAGAGCTCTCGTCCAATCAGAAGCGAGTATTTTGACCCGGTGCATTATGGGACATATCCAAGATGGCGGTTCCAAAATGGCGGATCCAACATGGCGGCTCAAAAATGGCGGCGTATGAGAGCTTCTGGGCATGGACCTGATAGAAGTCTGGAATGGTGGAACATTCGTAAACATTCGGGCACTTTTACATCCGGGGACTTTTACATCCGAAGAGACACGGAAGTGCCCGAACATGATATCAGCTAGCGTGCTATAAAAGGGAAGCGGTCTGGCCGTTTCATCAGACACTCTGTCAGCCACCAAGATGTGCACTTGTACTACGTGCTCGAAATCATTCACTCGTCTGCACGACTTGCGCCGCCATGAGGCTACCAAGCACGAAGGAACCGCCCGGTATAGCTGTGCGATATGTACACTGTCGTTTCAGCGCCCGGATCATTTACAGCGCCACACACGTGCACGCCATGAAGTACCCAAGCGTCCATGCGAAGAATGTGGTCGGCTTTTCAAACTGACCAGTCAGTTGCTGCGACACCAACGCACACGACACCCTGTTCCGCAGCCACGTTTGCAGATAGAAGAGCCCGTAGGCATCAATATCGAAACAGGGGGAACTCCACCCATCGCACGAGGGCCGATGATGATGATGTCGCCCTAATTCAACAGTCAAATTCCGACGACAAGACCTTGGGCCAGATTTTGTACGACGTGGAGGGCAAAGTACACTTCGTGGACGAAGCCATAAATGTTCCCAGCGATCTGTCACACGAAGACCATCCAGTGAGTGACATTTATCGGCGCCATTGGCCCATGATCCGGCACTGTTTCTACCGTCATCGCCCTATTCAAGATATCTACAATTTCCGACTGACTGACCTCGCCCGTCTACGTAGCTACGTGGAAGCCATCTTCAATGATCAAACTACGGCCTTCAAATTGAATCTGGCGTTTGGTTATGTGCTGCAGCATAAAGAGACAGTCCAAGTCCGATATTTTTACCCGAGCAGTAACATCCGGGTATTTGACCAACCGTTTACCATCATTAACCGAGTGTCGCTAGAGACGATGCTGGAGAAACTGGACACCGTGGATCCCTTGGAATGGGCCCAACAACAACGCCCCAACACCAAGTGGACAGTGGAGAGTGTGACCAATGTTACGTTTTTCGTTACCAAGCTGACCGACCACTCCCATCGGCTGAATGCGTCACTCATGCACTGATGAATACCATAACATGCCGTACATACTCTATATGTCTACATGTTGATCGTTGACGGTACGGAGGTGACCGAAGAGACACGGATGTTACCGAAGATGTCACGGCTCGGCCCTCGACTTGGGGATAGTTGAACTGAGTGTGCTAAAAATAGATCACCAGCTAGCGTGCTATAAAAGGGAAGCGGCCTGGACGTTTCATCAGACACTCTGTCAACCACCAAGATGTTCACTTGCACAACCTGCCAGAAGCTGTTTACTCGTCTAGATAATTTACGACGCCACGAGGCCTCCATCCACAACGATGCCCGGTATACTTGTATAATCTGCGCACGGTCATTCAATCGGAAGGATCATTTACTGCGTCATGAGAGGGTACTCCACGCGGGTGCGACGGTACTATGTAATGATTGTGGTCGACTCTTCAAACGACCCAGTCGGTTTAGACAGCACCAACGTTTGATGCATGCCCCGTCTCTACGGTTTGGGCGACAACTTTCCACTAAAGAGGAGCCGCGGAAGGTCAGACCCAGTGAAGATGAACCCGGAGAGACGAACGCCACTGGTGATGCGATGACGAAGAGCCTGCCTATACCCACGGTCCAGGAGGGCCTGGATATCCAGCCGGACCCCTCCGTTACGGTTTCGAGTCATACGCCTGACAACATCGAACATTTTCTGGACGAGCCCATAACTGTTCCTAGCGATCTCTTACAGGACGCTCAGCCAGTGAGTGACATTTATCGGCGCCACTGGTCCATGATACGGCACTGTTTCTACCGTCATCGCCCTATTCAAGATATCTACAATTTTCGACTGACCGACCTCGCCCGTCTACCTAGCTACGTGGAAGCTATCTTCAAAGATCAAGCTAAGTCCTTCAAATTAAATCTGGCGTTTGGTTATGTGCTGCGGCATAAGGAGACAGACCAAGTCCGATACTTTTACCCGAGCAGTAACATCCAGGTATTTGACCAACCGTTTACCATCATTAACCGAGTGTCGCTACAGACGATGCTGGAGAAACTGGACACCGTGGATCCCTTGAAATGGGCCCAACAACAACGCCCCAACACCAAGTGGACAGTGGAGAGGGTCACCAATGTTACGTTCTTCGTGACCAAACTACGGAATATTCCCATCGGGTGAATGTATTCACCCAGGCACTGATAGATACTCAGAATGCACAAACATGTATCTGAGGATATGTTGCCTCAACGGTTTCCTGGGCTGCCCGATGATGATTACAATAAACGGTTCAAAGCGAACATGGCCGAAGATGGAACTTTCTGGAATGGAGACTTCTGATTGGACAAGAATACATCTAACGGACAGGAACGAATATGACAGATGCAAATGGTGGTCTCTAATTGGACAAGAGTGTTCTTGAATTGTAACACCAAGTGGATAATGGAGATATTGACCAATGTTGCGTTCTTCGTGGTTAAACTGACCACCACCTCCATCGGATGAAAGTATTCACCCACGCACTGATAGATACTCAGAATGCGCAAACAACTATCTGAGGATATGTTGCCTCAACGGTATCCTGGCCTGCCCGACGATGATTAGAATAAACGGTTCAGATGGCACTTTCTGAAATGGAGACTTCTGATTGGACAAGAATACATCTAACGGACAGGAACGAATATGAAACATGCAAATGGTGGCCTCTGATTGGATAAGAATCTTCTTGAATTGTAAATATACCCAACGCGGCTCCCCCAGCGTGGGTATGATGTAACATTGGGGAAAATAAACTATATGAAAAAAACTTCTTGTTGTTGTTGTTCTCTCATGTGTCATCCTTGTTGTTGTTGCTGTTGTTGTTCTCTCTCTGGTCTATATCATGGCGTTATGTTAGAGTGTTAAGGTGTAACGACGGGCGTTGACGGGCATCACCGCATTTCGAAGAATTAGTGACAATTCCATGGAATATCAGAGCTTCTGAGCTATTTCACCAGGGCGTTGAAGCATTAAGAATGGTGTTGGTGGGCGTTGCTACAAGATGACACCTCACACGGTCCATTTGGACCGCGGATGGTCCATCTCTACACCAAATAACATCCTTCACTGCTAAAAAAGGCCCACTTTCGCTACAACTTGTACTAATGACGTCACCAATGACGTCACAGATGCTATAAATATCCCTGAAATCAGGGTCTATACTCCGAGAGCTACAACATGATACCCCACACGACGCATTCGCAACGCGGATGGTCCATCTCTACACCAAATACCTTCCTGCACTGCCCCAAAAGGCTCACTTTCGCTAATACTCCTACTGATGACGTCATCGATGACGTCACAGATGCTTCGGACATGCCTCAATTCGGAATGTACACCCCGAGAGCTACAAAATGACACCTCACACGACGCATTCGGACTAAGGATGGTGCATCTCTACACCAAACTCACCCTCACGCACCCACAAAATGTCCACTTTCGCTACTACTCGTACCGATGACGTCATCAATGACGTCACAGATGACGCGGACACCCCTCAAATCGGAATGTACACCCCGAGAACTACAAGATGACACCTTCCAGGACGCATTCGAACCGTGAATAGCCCATCTCGACCCCAAATACCTTCATGTACTGCCCGAAAATGGCCACTTTCGCTACTACTCGTACCGATGACGTCACCGATGACGTCACAGATGACGCGAACATCCCTCAAATCGGAATGTACACCCCGAGAACTACAAGATGACACCTTCGAGGACGCATTCGAACCGTGAATAGCCCATCTCGATCCCAAATACCTTCATGTACTGCCCGAAAATGTCCACTTTCGCTACTACTCGTACCGATGACGTCACCGATGACGTCACAGATGACGCGGACATCCCTCAAATCGGAATGTACACACGAGAACTACAAGATGACACCTTCCAGGACGCATTCGAACCGTGAATAGCCCATCTCGACCCCAAATACCTTCATGTACTGCCCGAAAATGGCCACTTTCGCTACTACTCGTACCGATGACGTCACCGATGACGTCACAGATGACGCGAACATCCCTCAAATCGGAGTGTACACCCCGAGAACTACAAGATGACACCTTTCAGGACGCATTCGAACCGTGATTAGCCCATCTCGACCCCAAATAACTTCCTTCGCTGCCCCAAAATGGCCACTTTACTTACTACAACCAACTGCGCATGCGCAGATTAACGCGACATGCATTCAAAAACACACCATTCTGACTCTACCCCACACAAGCTTCACTTTGACACCTCACACGACCCATTCGAACCGTGATTAGCTCATCTCTAACCCAAACACCCCCTACATAGCACCCAAATGCCTGTTTTCTATACTACGGCCAGACTGCGCATGCGCAGACTATTGAACACGGACGAACCATTAGTGTAGTCAAGTGCTCCTCCACGAGAGCTTCAAAATAAGACCTCACTCGACCCCATTGGACCATTAGGGACTCACCTAGACTCCAACATGTCCACCCCGTATGGCCCTATACACCCATAGCCATGCAGTATAGGCCTATGGGCCTACCCAGGCCTCGGTGACTTTTTTCAAAAATTTCACCGATTCGCTCCGCAACACTTCCTATCGTGTTCTAAATGACGAGACAAGTAAAACGAGACCCCACAACCCTACCGCAAATGTATAGAAGTGGGTTTCCCAGTAGGATAAACATTGAACCTATACCCCAGTATGGGTCTATATGGGGCTCGGTGATTTTTTCAAAAATTTCACCGATTCGCACAGGGACACTTCCTATCATGTTCTAAATGACGAGACGAGTAAAACGAGACCCCACAACCCTACCGCAAATGTATAGAAGTACGTTTCCCAGAGGATAAACATTGAACCTATACCCCAGTATGGGACTATATGGGGCTCGGTGACTTTTTTCAAAAATTTCACCGATTCGCACGGGGACACTTCCTATCATGTTCTAAATGACGAGACGAGTAAAACGAGACCCACAACCCTACCGCAAATGCATAGAAGTGGGTTTCCCAGTAGGATAAACATTGAACCTATACCCCAGTATGGGTCTATATGGGGCTCGGTGACTTTTTCAAAAATTTCACCGATTCGCACGGGGACACTTCCTATCATGTTCTAAATGACGAGACGAGTAAAACGAGACCCCACAACCCTACCGCAAATGTATAGAAGTACGTTTCCCAGGAGGACAAACATTGATCCTATACCCTCAGTATGGGACTATATGAGGCTATATCGTACTTTTCCAAAAATTTCACCGATTCGCACGGGGACACTTCCTATCATGTTCTAAATGACGAGACGAGTAAAACGAGACCCCACAACCCTACCGCAAATGCATAGAAGTACGTTTCCCAGGGGGACAAACATCGGTCCTATACCCTCAGTATGGGACTATATGAGGCTATATCGTACTTTTTCAAAAATTTCACCGATTCGCACGGCGACACATCCTATCATGTTCTAAATGACGAGACGAGTAAAACGACACCCCACAACCCTACCGCAAATGTATAGAAGTACGTTTCCCAGGGGATAAACATTGAACCTATACCCCAGTATGGGACTATATGAGGCTATATCGTACTTTTTCAAAAATTTCACAGATTCGCACGGGGACACTTCCTATCATGTTCTAAATGACGAGACGAGTAAAACGAGACCCCACAACCCTACCGCAAATGTATAGAAGTAGGTTTCCCAGGATGGTGCTATACCTCCCATACCCCATATAGGCATTTTCCCGTAATTTAGGATAAAGTCCGTATTCCGTATTTTTTCAGGAAATTTTTTACATACACCCACCCTGGAACTAGGGGAAGATAACTCTATTGATAGACAAGCCCCGTTAAGCCCGGCGACCTATATACCCCTCATACCCCATATAGGCATTTTCCCAGGTTTTTCGATAAAGTCCGTTTTCCGTTTTTTTTTTTTTCAGGAAAAATTTACATGCACCCACCCATGACTGGATGCCCCTTCACATAGGCTTCACATGGATACCTCATAGAACTCCATCGGCCCATTAGTGGCTCCCCTAGCTCCCAAAACGTCTATTTCCATACCCTTGGGCCACCGTGCATGCGCAGAAGGCCGATATATCAACCCCACACCCAGTCCATTAGATGCCCATTCATGAATGCTTCACTTTGATACCTCACTCGACCCCATCGGTCCACTAGGGGCTCCCCTAGTTCCAAAAAGGCTATTTTCATACCCTTCGGCCACCGCGCATGCGCAGAAGGCCGATATGTCAACCCCACACCCAGTCCATTAGATGCCCCTTCATGAATGCTTCACTTTGATACCTCACTCGACCCTATCGGTTCACTAGGGGCTCCCCTAGTTCCAAAAAGGCTATTTTCATACCCTTCGGCCACCGCGCATGCGCAGAAGGCCGATATGTCAACCCCTCACCCAGCCCATTAGATGCCCCTTCACGAATGCTTCACTTTGATACCTCACTCGACCCCATTGGACCATTAGGGGCTCCCCTAGCTCCAAAACGTCTATTTCCATACCCTTGGGCCTCCGCGCATGCGCAGAATGCCGATAGTTCAACCCCGCGCCCAGCCCATCAGATGCCCCTTCACATATGCTTCACTTTGATACCTCACTCGACCCCATCGGTCCATTAGGGGCTCCCCTAGCTCCAAAAAGGCTATTTTCATACCCTTCGGCCGCCGCGCATGCGCAGAAGGCCGATATGTCAACCCCACACCCAGCCCATTAGATGCCCCTTCACCTAAGCTTCACTTTGATACCTCACTTGACCCCATCGGTCCACTAGCGGTCCCTACAGATTGCCGAACACTTCCACGAAAACCCACGGGTTTGGGACTACTTTCGGTCCGCGGAGGCAGACCGCATCACCGCCAGACCACATCACCGCGGAGAAATACATGCCCCCAAGGTCACGCCCCATTCACCCAGACCGGAAGTGACGTCATACCTGCGCCCCATTCACCTGCGCACACCGCCCCAATACCGCCACAAAACCTCCCCATTTTTTTTTCTGCGCATGCGCAGTGAGGCGCTATCTTGCCAATTTAGCTTTTGTATACTACTGACAACATTGAAAAACGAGTCTCTCGGGAGTATCTGAAGTAAAACATAAACATGAAATTAGTTAAACATTTTTCCAAGATATTTACAAGATAATTTTACCGATAGCACAGAAAAATCTATAAGACAAATATAAATTCTGATAAAAAAATATTATTCAACAATTTTGAATAACTTTTTCTTTCCTCATATCGCTCAAACTTACCAACAGTTTTACATTTACTTTCATGACAGATTTTATTATTATTTTTATTTTATTGTGGAACGCAAATAGAATACAGATCTAGAGTGAATGGAAGAAATTCTTGCATAAAGCCTTCACTTCTTGCACGAGAAAACCAGAATGTGAAATTGAAGACCGAAGAGTTCCCTGCTTTTGTTTTTACTTTGGCAGCACGCGGACATCGTAGAGAGCATTTCTTCGTGAAGACGTTCATTCCAATTTATAGCATATAATATTAGGTTTTTAGATCTAATATAAACTTGATTGTAATAGAAAGAAGAAAACATAGATGTCTGAGAATCTGAGGATAATGAAGATCGATCTTCGATATTTTCTTGCAGTTGGAAATCCTTCCGTGTAAATGATAAGTGATACAAATTATAAAGCCTATGCATTCATGCAGGCAAACAAAATGCGGACACTGGCAGATAAATTGTATCAATATCGTACAAAACACATTTATATAGGCTCCAGATTCTATGTAATTAATTTGAGCATAATGCGTAATATTAATGGAACTGCTCAGTGGAATTTGAAGTCCTTTCTATGGCAATGAATTCAATTGAGCCTGGTTGCACACGGGCTCTAGGCTTCGCCCGGTCACGGATGCGTTGCTTTATGTATCTTCATTATGTCCATACAAATTGGTAAAGGTCAGTCTATATTTATTCACACTTATGTCTATTAATAAACAGTTTCCCTTGTCGTACTTAATTTCCCGATGAACATTAAATTCAAAATTTTTATTAAACAAACCAGCCACGAGGACGGGCTTGCCTCCCTCCAACACTGTCCGCCATGCTGAGCCTAGACTCAAGCTCACGATCGGTCATACTTATGACGTCATGCATATATAATTTTGTAAACAAAGCCAGTGAAAACGGTCGCACTTTTAAGAGCACAATTGAACGCACTTTTCCATTTCAAATAAGAACTTCTCCTTGTCTGATTTTCCTCATGGATATAGCAAATTAATCATGAAAGAATAGAGAATCAATTTGTTTAATAAAAATGTCGCTGCAGCAACACTTTAAGCACAACAACAAGAGGTGATATCCATTGACTGCCTTCGGTCACAGATTCTATCACATTTCTATCAAGCATGTTTTGTAGCTAATCATTGACGGCTTGTTGTATGGAAAATAGGACGCGTCAGTAGTATATAAAACTGATTACAGACCGTATTGACCTACTTTTTTGTTCCCCCGGTGGAGGATTGAGGAGGAACTTGATCACGTGATCAAGGCATGTCTAGATGGTGGGAGTGTGTTCAAAATGGCGGCCGGTGTGGTCAAAATGGCGGCTGTGGGTGGTGGTGGGTTCAAAATGGCGGCTGTGGAAGGTGGTGGGTTCAAAATGGCGGCTGTGGGAGGTGGTGGGTTCAAAATGGCGGCTGTGGGAGTGTGTTCAAAATGGCGGCTGTGGGAGTGTGTTCAAAATGGCGGCTGTGGGAGTGTGTTCAAAATGGCGGCCTGTGTGTTCAAAATGGCGATCAAATAATACTAAGTTAAGGAGTCTTGTCATATACGTGTTTTGCCCCTAGATCGCATTCACTGACGGCTACATTTTTGCCTCTATGAACAAATTGGTCTCAGCCTGACTGCCTGCCTGCCTGCCTCACCTCTAGCCTGCCTGCCTGCCTGCCTGCCTCACCTCTAGCCAGCCAGCCAGCCTGCTTGTATGAGCCGTGGAGAACCTTTTACTTTTTTTCATTTTACCAGTGCAAATTCACCAGACTATTACACCGTTTTTCACCAGGCTGAGCCCACAGTCATCCCAGCAAGTGAAGCTTCAAAAGTACCGTGTTCGCCTCATTGATGAGATGCAGCTGACCAGTATCACTCAGTAACACCAATCAACACCGTACACGTATGTAATATAAATTATTTTTAATAATATCTATGCTAGGAAATCCCCCCCCCGCCTTCTCGAAATTTTTCAGCTTAGGTCTTTAGGAGAACGTGTCACAGTGAAAAAAGACATCACAGTTATTTCCCTATATTATGGAAACTTTTAGCGGCCAAGTTTAGTATCTATAGGTAGGCATTTATATATTGGCAGAATTTTCTCGTGTAACTCAACCATCCTTCACATGGATCAGCTGTTTTTATGTCAACAAACACCTCTATTTTTACTTTCATTCGCGGGATTGCATGGACGTCCACTGCCGGTTTTGGACCATTTATCAATGCAAATTTCACGTATTTTCTCAAACAGCTCATGACATATAACGCTCGAGTAATTCTCCACATAGGCCTATGCAGTCAGTCCTCCGAGATATTTTGCCAGCAACTTGACAAGGAGCACGGAATGGGACACCGTACATTTGTACTACGTTACACATTCCCGCTACATCATGAAATATCCGTACACCATCACTATATATGCCTACGATCTTACTATTTATAGAGTTTGTCGCTCAAAATCACTCATTGACTTTATCAACAAGAATTACACCATGCCTCGCGCATGGCTCAGCTGAGATTACAGCGTAGTACTGCCAGCACCAACAACGAACTGGCAGACGACATGATCCAACAATTGACTAAACAGACCAGATCTCTCCTACCAGTACGTCTCAGTTTATCTCAAACTGTTCACAATACATTCTAGAATAATATGATGCACGAATTTAAGAGTTTTGTGTCACAAAATGGCGCATAGGATGGCAATTGACATCATTCCCCCGGATAATCGCAGCTTTCCAATCATAGCGCCATCTGAACCTTAGGTTGCCCTCCACAGTTTCGTAGTAATGGCCCCTCTCTAATTTCATAATACGATAGACTGCCCTTGTTCTGCTACATCATAATTCTTCTTGTCTTCTTAATAGCTTATGTCTATAATGCCATCCTATTCAGCATTATCAACGCTGCAAACGAGTACGTACAAATCGAGGGCTGGCTTCGTCTACACGCTGATCGGGATCATGGAGTAAAGTTTATCCTGCCTCAGTTATGCCCCTTGGGTGTGCCTAAAAATCGGGACTCATTTACGGGAAGAAAATCTGACAAAAAACGGTTAGGTTGACACCCCCTTTTTTTTGCCTTTTTAAGTTGAGACCGGACCAGGGAACGTGAGTAAGAAGTTTAATTGAAATCACTCTTACAGATTTTTCTGGAAATTGAGCCGAATTTGACCATTTTTCGACATTTTAAGGGGTTTCCTAGGAAAAATGAAGCAAGCATGGAGAAGAATGTTCGAGTTTAAACTTTCTATAACATAGCAGTGGTATATCTTAAAATAATAGTTTCATCGTGGTCTTTCAGAAAATATATACATATAAGTGATTTGGGTTGAAGGTTTTACGACAACTGGTGGCCGAAAAACGGACCCATAGTCTATTCCATGCCGAATGAAAGAATCTCTGGAGTGCACCCTTTAAGGTATAATAGTGGAGTCCATGCATTATCTTAATGTAGACTCCGTTACGGAGCGGAAATGTGTCATTACGCCAGATTGTTTAATTTTGACTGCCAAGTTACACCTGAAACGCTATTTTCGGAAGCAGGTGGAAAGAAGACCAGGAGTTCGATTAAAGTAATCCACAGTGTGTCCATTAGTATACTATTGAGGTTATTGTATACTGTATTCCATACAGGAGTTATCTCCCCCTGGAATGAGATTTCGGTAGATATTATGGCAGAACTAGGTCATGTCAAGATGATATCAATTTGCCAGTGTAAATTTTCTTTACAAGAGAACCCATTTACAGTCCATAAAGGATGGAATAGATTTATATTATTATGGTTTCACGAATTATTTTGGAAGTTTCTGAAGTCTTTCCCATGTTTCTGGGAGGAAATTCAGTGGAAAACTACCAATAATTTGACTTGGTTCCATCTCTTATTTGCATTTTCCCGTGTTTCTGCTATCATTGGAAAGCGGAAAAGCAACCACGGCCTTCATATTGCCGAATGGATGCACATTATTAAGAAGAAATAGATTAATTTTGAGTTTTGTTCTCGAAAATCCTGCTAGAATTGGCAAAAGTGATCAAAACAAAGATGGGGTAGGGGGAAAGTTATCGGTCGGATTTCCCACAATACTATGTATAACTGGCAAGTGTTGTATGCCGCCATACTCGCAAACACTCTGAGATTACGACAAATGTGAATAATTAATTTCGTAAAAAAACATCCTGCCCCTTAAGGTTGCCCTCCACAGTTTCGTAGTAATGGCCCCTCTCTAATTTCATAATACGATAGACTGCCCTTGTTCTGCTACATCATAATTCTTCTTGTCTTCTTAATAGCTTATATCTATAATGCCATCCTGTTCAGCATTATCAACGCTGCAAACGAGTACGTACAAATCGCGTGCTGGCTTCGTCTACACGCTGATCAGGATCATGGAGTAAAGTTTGTCCTGCCTCAGTTATGCCCCTTGGGTGTGCCTAAAAATCGGGACTCAATTACGGGAAGAAAATCTGACAAAAAACGGTTAGGTTGACACCCACTTTTCTTTGCCTTTTTTAAGTTGAGACCGGACCAGGGAACGTGTGTAAGAAGTTTAATTAAAATCGCTCTTACAGATTTTTCTGGAAATTGAGCCGAATTTGACCATTTTTCGACATTTTTAAGGGGTTTTCTAGGAAAAATGAAGCAAACATGGAGAAGAATGTTCGAGTTTAAATTTTCTATAACATAGCAGTGGTATATCTTAAAATAATAGATTCATCGTGCTCTTTCAGAAAATATATACATATAAGTGATTTGGGTTGAAGGTTTTACGACAACTGATGGCCGAACAACGGACCCATAGTCTATTCCATGCCGAATGAAAGAATCTCTGGAGTGCACCCTTTAAGGCATAATAGTGGAGTCTATGCATTATCTTAATGTAGACTCCGTTACAGAGCGGAAATGTGTCATTACGCCAGATTGTTTAATTTTGACTGCCTAGTTACACCTGAAACGCTGTTTTCGGAAGCAGGTGGAAAGAAGACCAGGAGTTCGATTAAAATAATCCACAGTGTGTCCAATAGTATACTATTGAGGTTATTGCATACTGTATTCCATACAGGAGTTATCCCCCCTGGAATGAGATTTCGGTGGATATTATGGCAGAACGAGGTCCTATCAGAATGATATCAATTTGCCAGTGTAAATTTTCTTTACAAGAGAACCCATTTACAGTCCATAAAGGATGGAATGGATGTATATTATTATGGTTTTACAAATTATTTCTCAAGTTTCTGAAGTATTTCCCATGTTTCTAAGAGAAAATTGAGTGCAAAATTACCAATAATTTGACCTGGTTACATCGCTTATTTGCATTTTCCCGCGTTTCTGCTATCATTGGAAAGCGGAAAAGTAACCACGGCCTTCATATTTGCCGAATGGATGACCATTATTAAGAAGAAATAGGTTAATTTTGAGTTTTGTTCTCGAAAATCCTGCTAGAATTGGCAAAAGTGATCAAAACAAAGATGGGGTAGGGGGAAAGTTATCGGTCGGATTTCTCACAATAATATGTATAACTGGCAAGTGTTGTATACCGCCATACTCGCAAACACTCTGAGATTACGATAAATGTGAATAATTAATTTCGTAAGAAACATCCTGCCCCTTAAGGCATAATAGTGGAGTCTACACATTATCTTAATGTAGACTCCGTTACGGAGCAGAAATGTGTCATTACGCCAGATTGTTTAATTTTGACTGCCTAGTTACACCTGAAACGCTATTTTCGGAAGCAGGTGGAAAGAAGACCAGGAGTTCGATTAAAATAATCCACAGTGTGTCCATTAGTATACTATTGAGGTTATTGCATACTGTATTCCATACAGGAGTTATCTCCCCCTGGAACGAGATTTCGGTAGATATTATGGCAGAACTAGGTCATATCAAAATGATATCAATTTGCCAGTGTAAATTTTCTTTACAAGAGAACCCATATACAGTCCATAAAGGATGGAATAGATGTATATTATGGTTTTACGAATTATTTTTCAAGTTTCTGAAGTATTTCCCATGTTTCTGGGGAAAATTCAGTGAAAAATTACCAATAATTTGACTTGGTTCCATCTCTTATTTGAATTTTCCGGTGTTTCTGTTATCATTGGAAAGCGGAAAATCAACCACGGCCTTCATATTGCCGAATGGATGCACATTATTAAGAAGAAATAGGTTAATTTTGAGTTTTGTTCTCGAAAATCCTGCTAGAATTGGCAAAAGTGATCAAAACAAAGATTGGGTAGGGGGAAAGTTATCGGTCGGATTTCCCACAATAGTATGTATAACTGGCAAGTGTTGTATACCGCCATACTCGCAAACACTCTGAGATTACGACAAATGTGAATAATTAATTTCGTAAAAAACATCCTGCCCCTTTAAGGCATAATAGTGGAGTCTATGCATTATCTTAATGTAGACTCCGTTACGGAGCGGAGATGTATCATTACGCCAGATTGTTTAATTTTGACTGCCTAGTTATACCTGAAACGCTATTTTCGGAAGCAGGTGGAAAGAAGACCAGGAGTTCGATTAAAATAATCCACAGTGTGTCCATTAGTATACTATTGAGGTTATTGTATACTGTATTCCATACAGGAGTTATCTCCCCCTGGAATGAGATTTCGGTAGATATTATGGCAGAACTAGGTCATATCAAGATGATATCAATTTGCCAGTGTAAATTTTCTTTATAAGAGAACCCATTTACAGTCCATAAAGGATGGAATAGATGTATATTATTATGGTTTCACGAATTATTTTGGAAGTTTCTGAAGTCTTTCCCATGTTTCTGGGAGGAAATTCAGTGGAAAACTACCAATAATTTGACTTGGTTCCATCTCTTATTTGCATTTTCCCGTGTTTCTGCTATCATTGGAAAGCGGAAAAGCAACCACGGCCTTCATATTGCCGAATGGATGCACATTATTAAGAAGAAATAGGTTAATTTTGAGTTTTGTTCTCGAAAATCCTGCTAGAATTGGCAAAAGTGATCAAAACAAAGATGGGGTGGGCAAAGTTATCGATTAAGTTCCACAATCACTATCTTATAACAGCAAAGTGTTGCTCTATATCCACTCGCAAACACTCTGAGATTACGACAAATGTGAATAATTAATTTCGTAAAAAACATCCTGCCCCCACCCTTCGGTATAATATAGTGATCTAGCATTATCTTAATGAAACTCCGTTACGGAGCAAAATGTGTCATTACGCCGATTGTTTAATTTTGACTTCTCCAAATGATTACACCTGAAACGCTATTTTCCGGAAGCAGGTGGAAGAAGACCAGGAGTTCGATTAAAATAATCCACAGTGTGTCCATTAGTATACTATTGAGGTTATTGTATACTGTATTCCATACAGGAGTTATCTCCCCCTGGAATGAGATTTCGGTAGATATTATGGCAGAACTAGGTCATATCAAGATGATATCAATTTGCCAGTGTAAATTTTCTTTACAAGAGAACCCATTTACAGTCCATAAAGGATGGAATAGATGTATATTATTATGGTTTCACGAATTATTTTGGAACTTTCTGAAGTCTTTCCCATGTTTCTGGGAGGAAATTCAGTGGAAAACTACCAATAATTTGACTTGGTTCCATCTCTTATTTGCATTTTCCCGTGTTTCTGCTATCATTGGAAAGCGGAAAAGCAACCACGGCCTTCATATTGCCGAATGGATGCACATTATTAAGAAGAAATAGGTTAATTTTGAGTTTTGTTCTCGAAAATCCTGCTAGAATTGGCAAAAGTGATCAAAACAAAGATGGGGTAGGGGAAAGTTATCGGTCGGATTTCCCACAATACTATGTATAACTGGCAAGTGTTGTATACCGCCATACTCGCAAACACTCTGAGATTACGACAAATGTGAATAATTAATTTCGTAAAAAACATCCTGCCCCTTTAAGGTATAATAGTGGAGTCTATGCATTATCTTAATGTAGACTCCGTTACGGAGCGGAAATGTGTCATTACGCCAGATTGTTTAATTTTGACTGCCAAGTTACACCTGAAACGCTATTTTCGGAAGCAGGTGGAAAGAAGACCAGGAGTTCGATTAAAATAATCCACAGTGTGTCCATTAGTATACTATTGAGGTTATTGTATACTGTATTCCATACAGGAATTATCTCCCCCTGGAATGAGATTTCGGTAGATATTATGGCAGAACTAGGTCATATCAAGATGATATCAATTTGCCAGTGTAAATTTTCTTTACAAGAGAACCCATTTACAGTCCATAAAGGATGGAATAGATGTATATTATTATGGTTTCACGAATTATTTTGGAACTTTCTGAAGTCTTTCCCATGTTTCTGGGAGGAAATTCAGTGGAAAACTACCAATAATTTGACTTGGTTCCATCTCTTATTTGCATTTCCCCGTGTTTCTGCTATCATTGGAAAGCGGAAAAGCAACCACGGCCTTCATATTGCCGAATGGATGCACATTATTAAGAAGAAATAGGTTAATTTTGAGTTTTGTTCTCGAAAATCCTGCTAGAATTGGCAAAAGTGATCAAAACAAAGATGGGGTAGGGGGAAAGTTATCGGTCGGATTTCCCACAATACTATGTATAACTGGCAAGTGTTGTATACCGCCATACTCGCAAACACTCTGAGATTACGACAAATGTGAATAATTAATTTCGTAAAAAACATCCTGCCCCTTTAAGGTATAATAGTGGAGTCTATGCATTATCTTAATGTAGACTCCGTTACGGAGCGGAAATGTGTCATTACGCCAGATTGTTTAATTTTGACTGCCAAGTTACACCTGAAACGCTATTTTCGGAAGCAGGTGGAAAGAAGACCAGGAGTTCGATTAAAATAATCCACAGTGTGTCCATTAGTATACTATTGAGGTTATTGTATACTGTATTCCATACAGGAATTATCTCCCCCTGGAATGAGATTTCGGTAGATATTATGGCAGAACTAGGTCATATCAAGATGATATCAATTTGCCAGTGTAAATTTTCTTTACAAGAGAACCCATTTACAGTCCATAAAGGATGGAATAGATGTATATTATTATGGTTTCACGGAATTATTTTGGGCTTTCTGAAGTCTTTCCCATGTTTCTGGGAGGAATTCAGTTAGAAACTACCAATAAAACGGCGGATTATCTCTTATTTGCATTTCCCGCGTTTCTGCTATCATTGGAAAGCGGAAAAGTAACCACGACCTTCATATTGCCGAATGGATGACCATTATTAAGAAGAAATAGGTTAATTTTGAGTTTTGTTCTCGAAAATCCTGCTAGAATTGGCAAAATTGATCAAAACAAAGATGGGGTAGGGGGAAAGTTATCGGTCGGATTTCCCACAATACTATGTATAACTGGCAAGTGTTGTATACCGCCATACTCGCAAACCCTCTGAGATTACGACAAATGTGAATAATTAATTTCGTAAAAAACATCCTGCCCCTTAAGGTTGCCTCCACAGTTTTCGTAGTAATGGCCCCTCTCTGTTGTTCATAGCCCGATAGACTGCCCTTGTTCTGCTACATCATAATTCTTCTTGTCTTCTTAATAACTTTTATATCTATATTTTCCCTATTCAACATTATCAACGCTGCAAACGAGTACGTACAAATCGAGGGCTGGCTTCGTCTACACGCTGATCGGGATCATGGAGTAAAGTTTGTCCTGCCTCAGTTATGCCCCTTGGGTGTGCCTAAAAATCGGGACTCATTTACGGGAAGAAAATCTAACAAAAAACGGTTAGGTTGACACCCACTTTTCTTTGCCTTTTTAAGTTGAGACCGGACCAGGGAACGTGTGTAAGAAGTTTAATTAAAATCGCTCTTACAGATTTTTCTGGAAATTGAGCCGAATTTGACCATTTTTCGACATTTTTAAGGGGTTTTCTAGGAAAAATGAAGCAAACATGGAGAGGAATGTTCGAGTTTAAATTTTCTGTAACATAGCAGTGGTATATCTTAAAATAATAGTTTCATCGTGCTCTTTCAGAAAATATATACATATAAGTGATTTGGGTTGAAGGTTTTACGACAACTGGTGGCCGAAAAACGGACCCATAGTCTGTTCCATGCCGAATGAAAGAATCTCTGGAGTGCACCCTTTAAGGTATAATAGTGGAGTCTATGCATTATCTTAATGTAGACTCCGTTACGGAGCGGAAATGTGTCATTACGCCAGATTGTTTAATTTTGACTGCCAAGTTACACCTGAAACGCTATTTTCGGAGAAACAGGTGGAAAGAAGATCAGGAAGTTCAATTAAATAATCCACAGTGTGTCCATTAGTATACTATTGAGGTTATTGTATACTGTATTCCATACAGAGGTTATCTCCCCCTGGAATGAGATTTCGGTAGATATTATGGCAGAACTAGGTCATATCCAGATGATATCAATTTGCCAGTGTAAATTTTCTTTACAAGAGAACCCATTTACAGTCCATAAAGGATGGAATAGATGTATATTATTATGGTTTACAATTATTTTGGAACTTTCGCAAGTCTCTATATTTCTGGGACGAAATTCAGTGGGAAATTACCAATAATTTGACTTGGTTCCATCTCTTATTTGCATTTTTCCCGTGTTTCTGCTATCATTGGAAAGCGGAAAAGCAACCACGGCCTTCATATTGCCGAATGGATGCACATTATTAAGAAGAAATAGGTTAATTTTGAGGTTTGTTCTCGAAAATCCTGCTAGAATTGGCAAAAGTGATCAAAACAAAGATGGGGTAGGGGGAAAGTTATCGGTCGGATTTCCCACAATACTATGTATAACTGGCAAGTGTTGTATACCGCCATACTCGCAAACACTCTGAGATTACGACAAATGTAGCGATATTAATTTCGTAAAACATCCTGCTTCCTTTAAGGCATAATAGTGGAGTCTATGTATTATCTTAATGTAGACTCCGTTACGGAGCGGAGATGTATCAGTACGCCAGATTGTTTAATTTTGACTGCCTAGTTATACCTGAAGCGCTATTTTCAGAAGCAGGTGGAAAGAAGACCAGGAGTTCGATTAAAATAATCCACAGTGTGTCCATTAATATACTAATGAGGTTATTGCCTACTGTATTCCGTACAGGAGTTATCTCCCCCTGGACTGAGATTTCGGTGCATATTAT
>JAVTVY010006457.1:0-41003 GCA_036873755.1 Hanleya hanleyi
TTCGGTCCGCCGTCAAGCTACAGCTGAACAGTTGCTGATAAACAAGGACTGAATATGAAGGTAAGATCACATAGAATCGAAATGAGCCGTCTAGAATGAACTACAGTTGGGGAATAGCTTGGCACCGGTATCTTGATCGTACAAAATAGATGAAGGCCCCACCGGAGCTAATGAAACCCCCCAAAAAGAAGTGGAGTAACACCTCAATCCGGACTTCCAGCTATATTCTCGATCATGTTTGGGTGGGTGGAGCCTTGAACTCACATATTCTCCTATGGATCTCCTGATAAGTCAGTTGAGACAAACCAAAGAAAAAATTGTTTGTAGATTCATGCAGAGCATGAAATAAAATGCGAATACAAAAAGGCTCACAATGGATAGCAAAATGCGAAGAGCGTGATGTATATATGACTGAACCATCATAGCTGACAATTTGGATTTAATCATAATGCTTTGCTCTGGGTGAGTGTCATTCAAATAGACGCAAAATTACCCAGTATTATCTGTAATTAAATATCTTAAATTATGTTACCTTTTTTAAACAGAAAAGAGGAACTCTCCCTCTGTTGAGCTAGACTAGGTACATATGTTACTAGGGTAGATGTAAGGGCATATATCATAGACACTATTTATTTTACCTAAACCGTAATAGGTGTACATGATATCTATAGCTTGAAACAGATATGATAGCTTTCATCTATAACAACTTTTATTGTCTCTATAGTATAATCGCATAAGAGACCTACTGAACCAATCGATTAGTATACCACGAATGAAGAGTTTGAATACTGAATATTTCATTGAATATTTTTACAGTGGAATACACGCCGGATCGATATATGTAGCGCGATTCTATGACGCGGCTAGGGAAAACCCGGTGACCTCGTCAAGCACGCCCGTATGTAAGCAGGCGCAGTTATATGATACCGCTAGTACCACTCGCGCTAAACTCTACTTATGATGTCTACTATTTCTACTGCAGGAGTGAGTTAGTGAATAGAATTTAACGTCGCTTTCAACAATATTTCAGCTATATCGCGACGAACCAACTAAGAACCACCCAGCAAAGTTGCATTTCTGCTATTTCAAAGAAGAAACCATGCAGACACCCTCCATCCACCCTATAAAACACCGAGGATAGTCCACAAGACACAGAAAGGACGCTTACATGGTGCAATTTAGACAAGTAATATTACAGTGCTAGACATCACATTATCAAGTTCCTGTTGCTTCTCAGCAAAATGCAGTTGCTCTACTCTACAGAAATAGGGCAGACAGCTCTAGTTCTACAAAACTGATCATCTGGAAGATGGCAACTCTTATCTACCTTTGTCAGTGGACATACCTCACTTTTTTTTTAAACAGGTAAAATTCAATAATGAAACTGAAACTTGGCCTAGTGACGGTAAATCACAGGCCGAGAGCTATTTGCTAATTACATCAGTGATTCGAACGAAAAACCGTGACACGCACACAAACAATCGCACGGAAAGACATCGATTCTACATCACTCGATCGGGGTCCGAAACGGAGTAATTATGCGTAATGTACCGGTAATCAGGTGAACAAAAACAGTTCTCGACTGGCTACAATCAGGGTATTAGGTATTCCGCCAGGGTTTCTCGGAAGCTAAGTATAGACTGTCAGAAGGATTCACCTAACACCAGACATGTCCAGTCTACCTCTTATACATAGTCCTCTAAGGCGGATAAATGTCAGGACTAAACACAGGGGCTCGTTATCGTTGTTATTGGTTAATTATGTTGGTTGGGGGATCGGGGTCGTAAAGAAAAGGAGAAGAGCAGACACTCAAGTCGGTCCGGTCGCCAACCAGGCTCCCCAAAACTCGGGTTTTATAATCCGTTTTCACAAAAATCGAATAAACTTCACCTCAAAATGAACGACAAATGGTTAAATTGCATATATGTTACTGGTGTGTTCGGCCGTATAATTGCATTTCTCCGCCAAATTGCAACTGATAGTTCCAGACTGACCGTAACCCGGATAAAAAGTCCAGCGAAAGTGCCCGACAACGGGCGGCACCACTGCCAACTGGGTTCGTCGGGAGTCAACTCGCAGCTGATTTGAGACACACATGTACGTTTCTTTACGTGTACTCCCTCAACCACATCCCCCCCCCCCCCCCCTCCAATTTTCAACGGTAACGATTACCTGTGGATCTCAAATCAGCTGCTAGTTCTCGGGCACTTTCGCGAGACTTCTCATCCGGGTTATGATCAACCTAGAAATATCGGTTAGAATTTGACCGAGAAATGCAATTATCCGCCCGAACTGGAGGGACCGACAGAATAGCTAAGAAAAATACAATTTAACCATTTCTTGTTCTGTTTCAGATGAAATTTATTCGATTTTTGAGGAAATGGGTTTTTTAGACCCGAGTTTTGAGAGCCTGGTTCGTGACCACACCGACTTGAGTGTCCGCCAATAGCCTTTTCTTTATGACCTCGATCCCACCCCAAATGTAAGTAACCCATTAACACCGGTAACGAGCCCCATGCAGTGGGACTAAACATTGGCACAGGGCTTCCTCATGGAAGTTTGGTTAAAACAGGTACATTTCTGCAAATTAACGCAATACATAAAGGTGGTGGGGAAAGATGCCTGTGTACTGAAAAGAAGTCAATACAATACCGGTACCTAAAAACATCACAAGAACCAAAAACGATCCCTGTGAGGATTTGTATCGCAGTTACACTTTTACTGTAGCTGTTCATTTGGACATCCTGACATCAATGTCCACACGGCCCCTAGCATCGGCTTGAGCGGTATTACATTCATTCGACGGTGTGTCTGTGTGGTCAGCTGAGTGCGTTTCTTCTTAATTTTCGATGCCATAGAGATACAAATATATTTCGTCAATGCACTGGAAATATAATTTGGAAATACAATAATTTGCTAGTATAATTAAACTAAACATAACTAATGAAAAAGTTTTCCGCAACCTTGTTCTGCAATTATGCTGTGTTTTCGTTGATAGAAAGCGTCGTGTTTAGGATAGTGATGAAGGCTATAATTTGCGCGTGATGAAGGCTATAATATGCTGTACAGAAAAGTATACCCTACATGTAGATAACTATGTTAAAATTGTTCACCAATTTATTCTCTCTTCTTCACATCTTGAAACATCAGAGTTGGAACTGAAACCTAGTTCTTCCCCTCTGTAACATTATCGTTGAAGGCGGCACTTGTTCGTAAAGCAAGGTGTCTCGTTCTTGAAATAACATGAAGTGGCACTGTGGTACGACCTGTATATGAACGTTCTCTTACTGCTGATAACAGTGCAAGATGAAAGTTATATCTGGGAACTTCACTGTTGCCCTTGCAACCACTCATATCCTGCTCAGTATGACGCTCAGTAAATGCTCGCTTGCTAGACCATCTGACATCCGCCAGATGCACCATTGATTCCACGGGACATTTGCGTATACATGTAAGTGGAGTTCCTTTGAACAACAATCCCGTTCTCATGAACTGTCTCTGCTGCTTCTTAATGTTAAGTTCATGCCTGCGCAGTTCCAGATGCAGTCTGTCCAGTTCATTTCTAAGTCGTCTGCTCTCAACCAAATTGGTGCTCAACAGACATGTGCCAAGCTTGCTCTCTTTAGTGCATCTGGCAGTTGTCATGGCACGCTCGCGATCAATGAAGTCCTTTCTGCTTCTGGTCCGAGTTTTCATAGAGAGGTTCATCATTTCTTATTTGGTATAATCTATCTTCTTACTCCACCTGAATTCAAACATATCAAAAACGGTGGTTACTTACGGTTATCTATATTGTTAACATTTCGGTGGGACGTGTCAAAAGAAAAGGAGACGAGTTCTACACGAAAAAACAAGAGCAGCATGGATTTAAAACTAGATTTCACTCAATGGAAACTCAATCGTACGATATGAGATATCGTACTTCTGAGATTACCGGGGTCATGTTGGTTTAGTTGTCGATTTACACGGCTCTAGACCCTTTGACAGGGAGAACTGAATACCTCGTCGATCGGACGGTATATTAAATCGGTAAACTATCTCACCAGATAGCTGGTCATCTGATCCTACGCGGTGTATTTAGAAACAGACTTTATTATCTTGGTTCTGTATTTGATACCCGTGTCGGGTTATTGCAATTTGAAGTGATGCCTTTTGGTTATTACACGCCATTAGATATTGTGTTCTAGCCGAGGTGTCAGAACTAATAAATCCAAGGAGGACCTGTATCTAGTGTTAATCCAATACTTCCACGAAATCTCCAATCTCACATTCGGCAATTTCTGTATTGGCGGAAATTAGCCTCTCACATAAAACGCACAAAAAGCCACCCGTGGAGAGCGTATGGCGATCAAGTAGTGAGCCGGCTACGAAATAGTCCCTTTGGTAATCGTATTGTGAAATGAAGTTAATTTTAACCAATCGAACATAATTCATTCAAATTATACAACACTATTTCTATGTTTAGTTGAATAATAGCAATCTAGCCCCAGAACTCATCTACTGCCCTAATTTCCGCCAATACGGAAATAGACGAATGCGAGATTGGTTTCATCGAAAATTAATTGTGCGCAAGATTCTTTATTTTGTACTGAGCACCCCATTTGGGTACAAAACATATAAAAAGTAGAACAAATAAGAAAGTAAACAAACAGGTGCGACGTTTCCGTTTCCGCTCCCAGAGATCCACTAGGCCAGATGTCACTTTCGCAGCTAGTGAGTTCTGAGGCTAGATTGCGGAATCTCAAGTTTTGACGTCTGGAACTGAGGCTCAGGAATCGATTCGCCTCTTATGCGAAAACAATCCCTATTTATCACGAATCGACAATACGGTAACTTTATATAAAATTATCTATAAATATACATACCTTTGAATTATGTACTCCTAATATACTCGTATAAGATTACTTCCCACCCGTACAATACCGTTTGTGTTGGTCGAACTCGTCGTCACTTCCCTTCGCTATTTTAAAACAAATGTCGGATTTCACGTCCCATCATTTTCGTTCTCAAAAATGTTGTATGCAGGCCCCCGTTCTCAAAATTACTCAATAACGGAAGTTGAACGAAAACAGGGACAGCTCAGCAATTTTCTGTTCATTCGTTGGTCTGATGCTATAACTCCTTACCCCATAGACTTAATAATTTCCTGGTCCAAGAGTTGGAATGCTTAATTATTTTGCGTTGAACCCTTCATCGTAAAATCTTTTAATCTGATGCCGGAACTTTGAATTGTAGTTTGCTGTGTAATTAAGCTTGCACGTCAGTCGATTCAATTAGTGAAACGGACAGGAAAATCACTCGGGATAAATCGAAACTAAACCTCTCCATGAACAGAGGAGTTACCAGATATGGGAGCTGATTAAATTGACCCCCAAAACATGCAATTCTCGTTTCTAGCAGCTGTTATTAAAGAGGAAATCAGTCGACTTATAATATAGGAACAAATCGCAGGATTATCAGTTAAGATTTGTTTTTTGGATAGTTTTTCTGTTTGAAAAAAGACAGTGGTGACAGATGGGATGTACATTGCAACAACAGCACGAACAAATAATGCACGTAATTGCATTATCACACTGAATAATTTCAGCGAGAAAAAATCAGCAAAATTATGCAATCGCATTGGCAGTTTTGTGAAGTAGATTATATCTATTTTTTCTGTTGTTTAATTGCCGAACTCCATCACTGTTGTTCAGTATGAAAATAGGTCAAAATATCCCAATTTGTTATATTTCAATATCCAAACTTGGATTTAATATCCCAAGTGGGATACATGGCAGTGTGACTAACGTCACAGGACCTACGAAGTAGAGTAGGCATTAGGACTGGAACGCGAACTCAACTCTTGGAAATCCCCACCCCCAGTTGAAATCCTGCCTATATTAAGATGGGCACCGCCCAAGTCAGAATCGCCAGTGATTTTCATCAAAAATCACCAGGAATTTTCATCAAAAGTAGGTCAGCTCAGAACTTGTTGGTAACAGTCTTCTAATGCGCCTTCATTTTAACTAAAGGAAACAGATTGAATAATAAAGGTTCAGTAGATTTCAAGCTTTACATGTGAAAATACATTTACATCTCTTTAATGGTTTTCAGTGCCCTTGTCCAGGATCAAAACAACGTTTTGAATCACATTATTTTCCCAACAATACAACATATTTTTATATATAGTACTATAGTAGAAAGGTTGCATTTATGTAGTTTACGGTAGTTCAACTCAAGACCAACACCTTCTCTGCACAAGATAATAATGATTCTATGTCATTCTCCTGAGCATAACCGGTACAAAGACGAATAAATAGCGTCTCTACATCACGTTGTTAGCTAGATATATGAGACAACACATTTTGGGTATCGGCAATCTGATGAATGTACTATTCCGGTTTTCTTGTTTCACATTATATTCTATGGCGGTTAATCGGTGATTTTCTTCATTGATAAACGTTAAACCACCTCAGCTTCGTTGTGTGAATCGGAATTGCATTGCTGTGACACACCAACACACTCCGTGGCAGTGATTCTGTATCCCCTAATCAAGGAATCAAAATGGATCAAGATTTGAAATGACAAGAAAAATTTAGACATATTTTGTTTACACATGTAATTTTTTGTTTAAATTATATCCAAGTGTGATATATAGGCCTAGACAATATTCAAGAGGTACAAAAAAAACCTCAAGTTATCATATTTCCACATCATGATCAAAGTTACTTTATCTAGTTAAATTCTACCAAAAGAAGACCCTTTAAACATGCCGTCATGGCTTTGTTTCGCCCTCAGTAAACTGTTATCATTGTTGCTCACACAGACTAATCTGAAGGATGATACCACATCTTTCTTTCTTCTGCTGGGTTATTGCACCAGGGTGACTTAATTGGTTGATGTAGAATATTTCAACATCAGTGGGTAATCTGACCTGAATTTGAAGCCTGCTGTGGTCAGTGGTGAAATTTACAGTTTACATGTATCTATAACAATATACTGAAGTGTGTGTATTAAGGCTGGCATAGCGGTGTAGATAAATGCACTAACAAATGATGGAAAATTAGCATTTCCTATTTCATAAAAACAATTACGGATGGCATATCCCACCACTGTGTATACAGTGAAACATACAGCCAAGGCTTCCCGATGGGCATGACAGTGTACTCGCTGAGCCATCAATAAATAAAAAAAAATAATTATAAATCAAATTTTAATCAGAATTCGGTCAACTCAGAACTTGCTCGTAACAATGCCCTAATGCACGTTCATGCCAAAAATCAAGGTTCTAATGTCAACGGTTCTCCTTATTTTGCCGACGAAAGGATTCGGATGGACTGACTGACTGACTGACTGACTCATTACCGGACAATTTGCGATCTGTAGCCTACTTCGTAGGAATATATCCCAGTTACTCCTTTTGTCTGACCTGTTGAATTCAAATCACATGGAGCAACTGTAGAACTAATATTGCATCTCTGTATGATTGTGAATTATCTACCGCGAAAAAGCTAATACTTTTTTATTATTTCTATGAACGTGTGCGGGCACCACGCCTTATTATTTCGGTGAAGGTGACTATTAAATGTTGAAAGATTGCACCACTCTGCTTTTTTCATGTAACTATATGACTTTACTATCGTGGCTACAGAAGTCCTATATGTAAGCCGGCCTACCAAATTGAAGTTCCAGTTCAGGGATATCGTGTTACATGAGGGAGGTGATGGGGTAAGTTAACTGTGTTATGATGCCAACCGGTCATTTAATTGTTCATGGATGTACATCGTATCACAGGATAGAAGTGGTACAAAATGTCATCAGGTTTCAGCCCTTTTAGTAGAACACCACGGAAGACCTGTTTAAACACATAGACGGTATGAGAGACAATCCCGTTTGAACTCTCAACTCGTAATATGCAAATCACTCATCCCATCACTAAAGTGGCCTGTTCATCTGCCATGTATATAAACGTGTTACAAGCCTACTATCATAGAGGAACAAGAGTCGTAGTACTCGCTCGTATTACAGTAATTCCCTCATAGCTTAGTAATCATATGTCATATATATTGTTATCACAGAATTAGTAAATGTGCTGGATATTATATTGCGTGTGTTTCTCTTGAAACTGGTACAGGCTCTAGCTACCCTAACTCTCCATTTCGTAGACAGCAATGTTTGAGCAACTCTCCATTCCTTAAAAATAATGGAGCGTCGGGACAACAGAGTGACGTCACAAGTGTATTTTAACAGAAGCGGAGTACGGACTAGGTTACTTGGGGTTTAACAATATAATCTCTCCAGATATATCCAGTCTACCTGTTAGACATAGACCTGTAAGTCAGATAGAAGACAAGACTGAACAATGACACAGGTTTTCCCTGCTGACGATTGGTTAAATTAGCTCCATTTCAGCAAATAAATTCGGCGGTGGGTCTGAGGTGGTCACCTGAATGCGTTTCTTATTAGTTTCCCAGGCCATAGACATAAAAAAAATCGAAAAACAAAATGATTTCGTCAATGCACTGAAAATATTTGGAAATACGCTAAATATTATTAGATATCTAATAAAAACAATTCTACGTTTCCGTCGGACCGTTATGTTGTGTTTTCGTTGATAGAAAGCGTGGTGTTTAGAATAATGATCAATACTATACTATGCGCGATTATGTCCGTCTGGGATATCACTACTGGTATCCAGAAAGGTATATCCTACATGTAGATAGCTATGTTAAAATTGTTATATCGTCTCTCGTGTTAACATTAGCTTGAAACATTAGAGATGGAACTTAACAATAGTTCTTCCCCAGTGTAATATTATCGTCGAAGGCGGCTCTTGTCTGTAATGCAAGGCGTCTTGTTCTTGCAATAACAGGAAGCGCCACTGTGGTACGACATGTACGTGGACGACCGCTTAATGATGATAACCGTGCAAGATGAAAGTTATATCCGGGGACTTCACTGTTGCCCTTGGAACTACTCTTATCCTGCTCAGTATGACGCTCAGTAATTGCTCGCTTGGTAGACCATCTGAGTTCCGCCGGATGTGCCATTGATGCCATGGGACTTTTGCGTATACATGTGAGTGGTGTTCCTTTAAACAACAGTCCCGTTCTCATGAACTGGCTTCGCTGCTTGTTAATGTTAATTTCATGCCTGTGCAGTTCCACATCCATTCTGTCCAGTTCATTTCTCAGTCGTCTGCTCTCAACCAAATTGGTGCTTAACAGACATGTGCCAAGCTTGCTGTCTTTCGTGCATCTGGCAGTTGTCATGGCACGCTCGCGATCAATGAAGTCCTTTCTGCTTCTGGCCCGAGTTTTCATAGGGAGGTTCATCATTTCTTATTTGGCACAATCTATCTTCTTATTTCACCTGAATTTAAACATATCAAAATTGGTGGTTACTTACGGTAATCTATATATTGTTGACAATTCGTTGGGGTGTGCCAAAAGAAAAGGAGACGAGTTCTACATGAGAAAACGAGCAGAATGGATTTAACTAAATTTCACTCACTGGGAACTCGACGGACTGGTATATCGTGTATGAGCTATCGTATACATCTGAGACTACCGTGGTCATGTTGGTGTTAATTGTCGATTTGCATGGCTCTAGACCCTTTGACAGGGAGAACGGAATAACTACACACTTTGACAGGGAGAACTGAATAACCCGTTGATCGGATCGTATATTTAACCGGTGAACTATCTCACCAGATAGCTGGTCATCTGATCCTACGGGGTGTATGTGGAAACAAACTTTATTATCTTGGAAGTTTCTGTATTTGATAGCCGTGTCGGGTTATGGCAATTTGAGGGGATGCCTTTTGGTCTCAACATCGCATGGATACTACACTCCGTTAGATATTGTGTTCTAGCCGAGGTGTCAGAACTAATAATCCAAGGAGGACCTGTATATAGTGTTAATCCAATACTTCCATCGAATCTCAAGTTTTGACGTCTGGAATCGAGGATCAGTAATCGATTCGCCCCTCAAATTATGTCATGAATAGAAAGCTGCTGTGAAAAAAATCCCTATTTATTACGAATCGACAATACGGTAACTTTATATAAAATTATCTATGAATATACATACCTTTGAATTATTTACTCGTAATATACTCGTATAAGATTCCTTCCCACACGTACACTACCGTTAGTGTTGGTCGAACTTGTCAGTACTTTCCTTCGCTATTATAAAACAATTGTCGGATTTCACATCTCATCATTGTCTTTCTCATATATGTTGTATGCCGCTCCCGTTCTCAAAATTAACGTACATATGGCTCGGGCTTCCTTCGTCTTGTACCCAATAACGGAACTTGAACAAAAACAGACACTGCTCAGCAATTTTCTGTTCATTCGTTGGTCTGATACTATAACTCCTTATCCCATAGACTTAATAATTTCCTGGTCCAAGAGTTGGAATGCTTAATTATTTTGCGTTGAACCCTTCATCATGGCAAAATCTTTTAATCTGCTGCCGGAACTCTGAATTGTAGTTTGCTGTATAATTAAGCATGCACGCCTGTCGATTCAATTAGGGAAACGGACAGGAAAATCACTCCGGATAAATCGAAACTAAACCTCTCCCTGAACAGAGGGGTTACCAAACATGGGAGCTGATTAAATTGACCCACAAGACATGCAATCCTCGTTTGTAGCAGCTGTTATAATATAGGAACAAATCGCAGGATTATCAGTTAAGACCAATTACATATATAATTTTAAGAACGTTATCCACGCCAGGACTTTCAACATTCCAGTGTTCAAGAGTACATCCTGAATGCCTGTTTCTCAAGGATTTGGAACATCCTGCATGGTTAGTATACAATTTCAGTAAACTAAGATATTATATTGGAAATATAAATCGTACATTGGAGCTATGGAAACTTGTAGGTTCTGGAACAGATTTAGTCGGCCAATCTTCTGTCCAGCTACAAATGACGTACGGAATTTCCTCGCTTCGGGCCTCTTCATCAAACGAACCGCAGTAGACAATATGTCTATCTGCGGGAGCTTGGTAAAGGCCATCAACGAACAGCTGCATCTGAGACGGCTGTATTCACATTTGCTCGGGCCGATTGGTCGATTGTCTCGTGTCATTTTGCGACAACGCAAGAAATGTTCACAGATTCAGTTTGATTATAGACTGGTTAGCATTTAGACTATTCTGTATGGATCTAGATTCATTCTCCGCATTGCGGAATGTTTCGGATCCGAATAAACATCCACAGACCGCCAGATAATGCACGATCATAGCCCAATAAAAGGTGACTAATCACAGTTCAGAATTATCCGCCATTTAGAATTTTAATTCGAGCCACTTATATTTACTTAGATATAGATGTATTAATTCTCACTGGTCATCGATAATAGGCGCCTTTTAATAGCAATGTGACAGATTCATAAGCAGAGCCAGAGAGGTACTGGTGTAAGAGGATCGGTGGTCCCCCAAATATAAGTGTCCGCTTGCTATGATTTAACCCAGCCCGGATACGGACATCTGAAAAGCGTCACTTGAGTCCGCCTGAGGTAAAAATATAGAAGGCCGGCCATTGGACTCTCGGGGCCACCATTTCTGTCACAACTGTACCTTACCTCTGATCTCTATACATGGTATTATTGTATATATGATCAGAAAGTACTTTATATGATGTAGTGCCTCCTCATAACAAAATATATTCGTTCTCTATATTGCAATATACATGTGTACTCATATTTCGTCAGAGATTTTCACATCGTCATAGTTTAGTACAAATTTATAGTATCCAACCGAATATGTCGGAGAACACTACATTTAGGCTCAACAATTTTGTAGTCAACTTGCGTCAAAACACGAAGTTATGGGGCTGATGCAATGGCAATTTTTTGAAAGTCGTGTCACAGAACATTGGGGTATTCTGCTTGGATACGGTGAAGTCATACATCAAAATGTTCCTTGTCCCATGCAGAATACCACCATAATATGGTGCTCGTACATTTACGTGAATAAAAATCCACAAAAACAATTGTTCTTAGGACTGCCAACAGAAGTCCAAAAATACAATGTTGAAAAGCAGTTAATAAAATTCTATATAATATGTGCTACAACAAAGACTATGTTAGATATGAAAATTGTTTTGGGAATTTTTACATTTTTTTTTTTATTTATCAGTAATTGTCTTAGTCTAGAAAATTTGTGTGAACTGAGCCTATCGGACATATGGCCCAACCCACAGATATGTTCATTGGCAATTAATTATTCAGCGTTCTAATCAGAACACGATGTGAATGAATGGACCACCATAGGTAGTTGGGGATTGACTAGAAAGAATCCAGGGCATTCCCTATCTGACTGCTCTGGTTTAGACGCACATGTATTAGCGTTCCAAACTTTCAATACAAGTTGGTGACAGAGGTGCAACACTATGTGCAACTATCTGCAACGTGCATTGGATAACTCTACACACCTTTGGACTGGCCCTCATATTAGCCGGCATGAATTGTCGTTGCCTTTGACAACTATGCTGACATGGTAAATGATAAAACATCTTTTTAAAATACTGTCCAATGAAATTTTCTTTGATGAAAGATAGTCTTTGTTGTAGCAGAGATAATTTAGAATTTTTTAATATAATTTTCAATTAAGTGTGTTTATTATTTGTGGACTTCTGCTGGCAGTCCCAAAAACAAATATTTTGTGGATTTTTACCTGGATGTCAAACATATAGTGGGATTCTGCATGAGACAAGGAACATTTTGATTTATGACATTACTATATTCAAGCAGAATACACCAAATTAGACACTCCTTAATATTACACGACTTTCAAAAATTTGCCACTACATCATCCCTTCAAGCGCCTAGAACAATGTCAAGATTAGCGCTCTGTACGAGAGAGAGGCAAAGTTAACCAGAATGTTTGAGCAGAAAAGACGTTGCTCCCTCGTTCCACTTGACCAAGACGCTCCCCCGTACAGCGCACTAATCTGGAGTACGTTTTCACGCAGTGATCAATCTATGTGTGGAAAACAGACGATTTGATACGGGTACTCTGTGTCATTGAACAGGCTCATTAGGAACTTCAGAGTGGAATCTAAGAGGAGAATTCCATTTGATTATCCCTCAAAATGTGTAATATAGTTCATGAGAGACCGCTTTTCAACGGAACTTAATGCCTAACTTACTTGCCCATTTCCCACTATTGGCCATCCCGTAAATCCACGTCACCACCTTCTAGCTCTCTTGCAACAATGTTTATTTTGCGGTTTGATTCGTAGGCGGTTGAAAAATCTAGTAATGCTTGATTATTGTGCAATTTCTAACGTCAATTAAACCTCTAAGACTAGTCAAATCTTTTCTGGATAAAATTGGGGCAGCCCGTTCCTTGATGCGGAATGATGATCAAAACATCACGTTTGCCTGTTGCGGTATACGCTCATGTTGTATGGGCGGTAACTGCCTCAATTCGGAATGGGTTGAATCTCGATGTCGATCCATAGGAGTACCCCATCATGCATCTTCACATACACAAGTCGAACACTACATGTGTTCATGACAGAACGAACTAGTATTTAACCTGAAAACTGAAGATGAGATTATGAAGATCAAATGCATTATCTCTCCAGTGAACTCTCATCCACGGATTTAAATCGTCAGTTTGATACAATTCCCTGAAAGAAATATCAATCACCAGATTCCCAAGGAATAAAGACATGGGCAGGACTGGCTGGCTGGAATGATGACTGGAATACAAGCTCCGTAATGTTAACCGACACTATTAAAGGGCCACACGGCATTAATCAGTCGATCGATGACTGGACTTTTGTGGATGTTCACTTGCAATAAAGTAGCTTGCGTTTATAGATTCCTTTCCATTTTTGTCGACTTTGTTGCTATTAGGGTGAGGTGAATAACATCTTTCCATCAGGGACACGGCAATCCTGAATGAACCAGATGTACAACAAACGCTTTCCATCTTTACTTGTCAACCAAGTAGATCTGGGGTCAACACACCCATTTCTGTTTGACCCCCAGGTCAGAGCTTTTACACGAGTTAGGGATGCTTGAAACATCACAGATAGGCCAAACCAGCTTAGGGAAAACAGGTTGACCTCGACAAATGATGAAATATAACTGTTTCCTCGAAATGATGGATGGATATATCTGAATTCTATTAATGTTAATCAAATATCATCATGGTTTATAGAGAATAAAAGATTAATCTGATGAAACAAGCTAAACTATATACGAGATTCACATATACCATACATCTGTCGCCCCCTCGCTGCAAAGTGAGACAGGAGAGATGCCTGGCTTTGATCTGCAGAAAGCTGTTTTTGAACACGGAAACCCGGGCCATGGTGCCATATCTTAAATCAGTGACATGTATAATGTGTAGCATTTTCTTCAATCTGGTTTTAATCAGGCTGTGAAAATGTACATGAAGGCGGTATATGCTCCACTCATCTACATCTTCATTTTATCCAACCAATTTCTACATTTCCACTTACCTGCCTTGATTGATGACCCCCTTCAGTGTTAAAAATCCGAGGTGTACATTTCACCTAAGTAAGAGAGACAAACCAATCAGAACCTGCACGCCGACATGAGTAGGATGACATCATCCTCTATTATAGGCGTCATTCCCACTAATATGGTGCCCACTATATAGGTCAGCCAGTCAGCAATGCTCTTCTACCACCTATTTCGAAGTTCAAATGTTTTCGAGGTCAGTGATGTCTCGTGTCTATTTATAGGGTTCTTTGATCATTGAAGGGGGCCAGATATATCAAGGGAAGTTCGAAGTGGGAACGTAGAAATTGGCTTGATAAAATGAAGATGCTTATCTACAGCAATGCATACTTCTACATTGGGTAAAATCTAACAAGTGGAAATATTATCTGTTTGAGTACTAACTTCTCAAATATGACCTCTTTCTCTAGAAATAGAGCAGAACAGATCAACGATTAAGGCATATATTCCTACGTTTGGATGAGAGCATCTGACAATATTTATTATCACGATAATAGTGTGTCCTGATACAATATAATTTGCTAACATTCTAAAATTCATGTATCATAATACATTGGTCGCTTCCCTTGTATATCCATATGTATAACCCAGTAGCATATTTGATGATACAGATAGAATTCGAATTCGATTGGCTGATAATTCCAGCAGCTTGATTGGTTATCACAGTTGAGGTTACCTTTGATTGGGCCATGGTTGTTTATTCTCCTTGTCTGTGGCGGTTTATTCAGACCGGATGTCAGTTGATAAATTCCACTTTGTGGAGAATGAGTATAAATCCAGAGTTTTGAACCAAAACCAGATTTAGTGCATGCTTGGTTATACAGGGACAGCAACCATCCTGGTTATAGGTATCATAATAACAATGCAGAGAGAATCATGATGACAAGGCAGTGATCACTCTTCCAAACAATTTTTTATTTCTCTCACTCTCCCTATTCATTGCTCTTTACCGATGATCCTGCACATAAAGATTATCTTTACAAATAAATATTAGATGAGATAATTGTCTGTATTGTACGTGAAGCCCTGGGTCATGAGAACTTGATTCCCTTCTTGGTTAGATCTGCTTTTGCTTCATTTATTTGCTGAAAAAATAAAAAATAAAACACTGTGCAAATAGTTTATATACATAGAAAGCAAGCCCTCCTATCTCTGGGAAAGGAATGCAGAAAATTGGATTTTTATAAAGCCAGGCTGATGTGACCTGGTCTGTTTGAATGTGATAAGACTCTAGAATAAATTGGATTATGTGCAGTAAAATGGGCTGCGGTTATGACCTGTGTCGGATTTAAATATGTGAGGTATGGGAGTGTATGGTAAAGATGCTCCTGATAAACGTCAACAAAACACAACTACTGGAAATGCTCGACAATTGTTAAAATGGTAGAAGGGTGTCTTAATCTGGAGGAGGAAGATTTGTGCTTGCCCCATTACTGAGTTCATGTGCTGTCATGTATTTGTAGGCCTACTATTTTAATTAATCCTATCTATCTAAGGGCATACTTTTTTCCAAGTCTATCCAACATTCAGCATACTGTGTTATTGTTTACTAATAAACAGCCTAGATTACTGTGCACTTTCACATATGGTATCTCAAATTTTAGCACGATTATTAAAGTGAGTACGCCAAATGTTGGATATACTGAAAGAAAAGTATACCCTCCGACGGACAGGGTTATTCATCCAAAGGTCTTCATGTTTAGCCAGTGTTGGTCGCGAGCGGCCGCATCGTTTCCTGCAAGAATGGTCACATTTCCCATACCCCATGCACATAATCCAATTTAGTCTGCAATCTTATCACATTCAAACAGACCAAGTCACATCAGCCTGGTTTCATATATGATTTTCTGCATTCCTTTCCCCCAGATAGGAGGGCTTGGAAAGACATAGTATAGCATCAATATGAATAGTATTCTTGAATGAAGTATTCAAGAAGGATTATATAAAAATAAGGATAAGGATTTCATGTTTAGCACAATAGTTCTCACATTTTATATTATAGGCCAAGGATACAGACTGCTAAGCTCATATACCAGCGGGTGTCCAATTGTGTTGTCCACTCATTCTTTTGTTATGCTTGGTTCATGTCAGACCCTCATACTAAAACCGATTGGTTGATAGCTGGGCATGTGATCATACAGACAAACATACAATCTGATCTGTTGTACTATATGAGGTCGCCAGCCTGCACACTTCACAGCTGGTTTGATAAAGGATACCATCCCCTCCAGGAATAGTTGAAATTAAGTTGTTATAACATGAATGTTATAACATGAATTTAACAATATTATCTGAACTAGCACTGGAAAATGTATATCCTTATCCCTTTTATTTCGGTCACTGAGAGGAACAACATCCAAAATGTTGTTTATGAAATCGACTGCCATTGGTCCTTAGAAATTGTACGTTCAGAGTGCTCAAACTGGCTAAGAGGTGAATATAGCACCGCGGTATGAATCAGACTAATGGACCTAGGGACACAAGCCTGTATGGGAGCTTATCTACCACATTCTGTATACTAATCCTATCCTATAATATAGCACTATGCAGCAGTAGGTCAACTTGATCTTCGGTCAGAAATCAGAGTGGACATTTCCCCACATGGGCGATCTAAGGTTTTCAGATGTATTTCTGCTTTGTTACCACTAATCAATGCTCAATCATGAATTTAGTATATTCACTAGGCATACTTGGCTCATGACAATGTTCTTTCTCAGTTTTTCAATCGGTTTTTCATGGCTAGTTTATATTTTCACATTATTGGTTCCTTAGAAGAACTGCTGATGGATTCTCATTGACTTGTCCCAAGCCCAAATTAAGTGTATTTTTACATAGCATTATATTCTTTCATGAATCCCATAAAATAAATTCTATGATACATGTATTTTTGTCAAGTGAGTTTTGTCAAAATTTCTGGCATATAAGTCAAGAAACTTTGGGGATTTGGAATTAGAGATTCTAATTGAAGTCTACACCGGAGTACCACTATCACTATGGGACTTGTATAAATCTGTGAATTCACCCAAGCCACCATGAGTTATCACCCAGGCCACCATATGTTATCATTAAGGCCATCATGGGTTATCGTTAAGGCCACCATGGGTTATCATTCAGGTCACCATAGGTTACCACCCATGTCACAACCCAGGCCACCATGAGTTATCACCCAGGCCACCATGGGTTATCATTCAGGCCATCATGGGTAATCACTTAGGTCACCATGGGTTATCATTCAGGCCATCATGGGTTATCACTTAGGTCACCATGGGTTATCACCCAGGCCAACATGGGTTATCATTCACGCCAACATGGGTTATCACCCAGGCCACCATGAATTACCACCTAGGCCATCATGGGTTATCATTCAGGCCATCATGGGTTGTCAGTCAGGTCACCATGGGTTATCACCCAGGCCAACATGGGTTATCATTCAGGCCACCATGGGTTACCACCCAGGCCACCATGGGTTATGATTTAGGCCACCATGGGTTATCACTTACGTCAACATGAGTTATCACCCTGGCCACCATGTGTTATCATTCAGGCCATCATGGGTTATCACTTAGGTCACCATGGGTTATCACCCAGGCCACGAAGAGTTATCACCCAGGCCACCATGAGTTACCACCCAGGCCATCATGGGTTATCATTCAGGCCATCATGGGTTATCATTCAGGCCAACATGGGTTATCATTCAGGCCACCATGGGTTACCACCCAGGCCACCATAGGTTATCACTTACGTCAACATGAGTTATCACCCAGGCCACCACGGGTTATCATTCAGGCCATCATGGGTTATCACTTAGGTTACCATGGGTTATCACCCAGGTCAACATGGGTTATCACCCAGGCCACCGTGGGTTATCATTCAGGCCACCGTGGGTTATCACCCAGGCCACCATGGGTTATCATTCAGGCCAACATGGGTTATCATCCAGGCCACCATGGGTTATCATTCGGGCCAACATTGATAATAATCCAGGCCACCATGGGTTATCACCCAGGCCGCCAGGTGTGAGTGAGTGTGTGAGTTAGGGTTTAATGTCGCATTCAGTGTTATTTCGGCCACCATGTGTTATCATTAAGGTCACCATGGGTTTTCACCCAGGCCATCATGAGTTATCATTCAGGCCACCATAAGTTATCACCCAGGCCACCATAGTTTATCAGCCAGGCCACCAGGGGTATTCAGCCAGATGTCCATGTGTTCTCAGCCAGGTCACCCTGGGTCAGCACCCAGGCCACCATGGGTTATCACCCAGGCCACCATGTCTTTTCACCCAGGCCACCATCGGTTATCACTCAGGCCACCATGGGTTATCATCCAGGCCACCATAGGTTATCATTCAGACTACCATGGGTTATCAGTCAGACCACCATGGGTTATCTGTCAGACCACCATATGTTATCACTCAGGCCACCATGAGTTATCATTCAGACTACCATGGGTTATCATTCAGACCACCATGGGAGGGAGGGAATTTGGCTTAATGTCACACTCAAGTTTGTTTCACTCATATGGTGACAGTCAGTTTGGTTGGTGGAGGAAGCCGTAGTACCCAGACCACCATGGGTTATCAGTCAGACCACCACATGTTATCACCCAGGCCACCATGGGTTATCATTCAGGCCGCCATCGGTTATCACCCAGGCCACCATGGGTTATCAGCCAGGCCACCATATATTATCAGCCAGGCCACCATCGATTATCACCCAGACCACCATGGGTTATCACCCAGGCCATCATGGGTTATCATTCAGGCCACCATGGGTTATCATTTGGGTCACCATGGGTTATCACTCCAGCCACCATCGGTTATCACCCAGGCCACCATGGGTTATCACCCAGGCCACCATGGGTTATCAACCAGGCCACCATGGGTTATCATTCAGGCCACCATGGGTTATCATTCAGGCCACCATGGGTTATCACTCCGGCCACCAACGGTTATCACCCAGGCCTCCATGGGTTATCATTCAGGCCACCAAAAGTTATCACCCAGGCCACCATGGGTAATTAACCAGGCCACCAAAGGTTATCATTAAGGCCACCATGGATTATCACACAGGCCACCATGGGTTATCATCCAGGCCACCATCGGTTATCACACAGGCCACCATGGTTTATCATTCAGGCCACCAAGAGTTATCACGCAGGCCACCATGGGTGATTACCCAGGCCATCAGGGGTTATCATCCAGGTCACCATGGGTTATCAGCCAGGCCACCATGGGTTATCAGCCAGGCCATCATGGGTTATCATTCAGGCCACCATGGGTTATCATTCAGGTCACCATGGGTTATCACTCCGGCCACCATCGGTTATCACCCAGGCCACCATGGGTTATCACCCAGGCCACCAAGGGTTGTCATTCAGGCCACCAAGGGTTGTCATTCAGGCCACCATGGGTTATCACCCATGCCATCATGGGTTATCATTCAGGCCACCATGGGTTATCATTCAGGCCACCATGGGTTATCACTCCGGCCACCAACGGTTATCACCCAGGCCTCCATGGGTTATCATTCAGGCCACCAAAAGTTATCACCCAGGCCACCATGGGTAATTAACCAGGCCACCAAAGGTTATCATTAAGGCCACCATGGATTATCACACAGGCCACCATGGGTTATCATCCAGGCCACCATCGGTTATCACACAGGCCACCATGGTTTATCATTCAGGCCACCAAGAGTTATCACGCAGGCCACCATGGGTGATTACCCAGGCCATCAGGGGTTATCATCCAGGTCACCATGGGTTATCAGCCAGGCCACCATGGGTTATCAGCCAGGCCATCATGGGTTATCATTCAGGCCACCATGGGTTATCATTCAGGTCACCATGGGTTATCACTCCGGCCACCATCGGTTATCACCCAGGCCACCATGGGTTATCACCCAGGCCACCAAGGGTTGTCATTCAGGCCACCAAGGGTTGTCATTCAGGCCACCATGGGTTATCACCCATGCCATCATGGGTTATCATTCAGGCCACCATGGGTTATCATTCAGGCCACCATGGGTTATCACTCCGGCCACCAACGGTTATCACCCAGGCCTCCATGGGTTATCATTCAGGCCACCAAAAGTTATCACCCAGGCCACCATGGGTAATCAACCAGGCCACCACAGGTTATCATTCAGGCCACCATGGATTATCACACAGGCCACCATGCATTATCATCCAGGCCACCATCGGTTATCACACAGGCCACCATGGTTTCATTCAGGCCACCAAGAGTTATCACGAAGGCCACCGTGGGTCATTACCCAGGCCATCAGGGGTTATCATCCAGGTCACCATGGGTTATCAGCCAGACCACCATGGGTTATCACTTAGGTCACCATGGGTTATCAGCCAGGCCACCATGGGTTATCACTTAGGTCACCATGGGTTATCAGCCAGGCAATGGTTAACAGCTAGGCCACCATGGGTTATCATTCAGGCCGCCATGGGTTATCACTCAGGACATCATGGGTTATGTACTCTGCAGGGCTGTCACTAATCTATCATGTACAATTTGTGTCACACGGGGATATAAATCTCTGAATTTACTCATGACAACACAGGTTATCTAGTCTGCAGGGCTGTCACTAATTTACAGTGTACAACATGGGCTCGAATTAATGTGGCTTTCGACAATCTTTCAGTCATATGACAATATTTGTGTCCTATTACCTTTCATACTCGAGAACCCCATGGGGTGTCCCAGTTAGTCGCCTCTTATGACAAGCTGTTTGAGGAGCTGAGGCCTATCCTAATGATGTCCATCCCGCGAGTCCCATCATGACTTTACAGTTTTCTCTACTTACCGTCTGTAACTCCTCTGCGGCCTCCGGGCAGTCATTGAATGTGGCCACTCTATATCCTACCACTGCCAGTGAATAACACTGATGTAAAACAAAAATAAGACATCCAATTGTAGGCGAATAATTCAATCATTTCATTAATCCAGCTGAATATGTTTGCAGTTTGAAACATGCCATATCTGTGAGCAAGAAAGAGACAAAATTGAAGAAACTGTTTTAAAACATGTCAAACAGTATGTGGAATGATTATAGGAAGCATGTATGCTCAGAGAGGAAGAGGGTGTCAAAAAATAAGCATTTTTGGCCTTTGCATCCAGCTTTAAGAATTAGAATTTGGAGTGGGCGGGGGGGACATATTCTGATGTTTATATCTTTATACTTTATGAATGTCCATCATGCAGAAAATGCCTTTTCTTGAAGAAACTACTTAAAACAAAATAGCATTCAGGATGTGGGGTCATTCATAAAGCATAAGCTTACATCTTCCTACTTTATGTATGTCAATCATGCAGAAAATAAATGTATACATATTGGGATTGATAAGTATGAATTACTGATTGTATCTTTAATGTTACTCTGCAGCCTGCATTCAACCAAAAAGTCTGGGGAAAATATTTCCAACTTACAGCAAAGGCTATCAATAGGTAGATTGGCAACTGGAAAAATAAAACAAATAATCAACAAATTATTACCAAGAAACATCATCAAAGCATGCGAAACATGGGTCAGAGAGAGAATTGAAGGTGAACTGTAAAGCTTTTTGATTTTTCTTCTAAAATATTGCTTACATACATCTTGTGTTATGTGATAACTGTTATATGATTTTGGGGTGGATATATTTTGCTAAATTGTACCAATAACAATATTAAAGCTATCCTGTTACTGAAAACTTACATCGATTGTCTCCCTTAGCTTGTAGAATGTTATGATGTTACAGAGTTCATTCAAGTTTTAGTTGATGTATCATTTTACATGATGTCATGCTACGTCAATTGATTGAGTGCGGACCACTATAACGTCATTTCATTTCAAAACAATGTGAGGCAAACGATGACATTTTCGAAAGTTGTGGCTCCCATTTTCTGTGGTATAATTAAGTTTTGACTAATCGTATACTCGAGAGAAGAAAATAATTCACAGAACTATTACTTCACATATTACAACTATAACTACAAAGACCTTGATTTCTGACATTTTAGCAGAACTTTGGAAAGCTTTGCCGTTCACCTTTAAATTTAACGTCGCATTCAGCAATATTGCAGTTATATAGCGACAAGCAGTATTAAACTCTATCTAAAAGAGGTTAACAATCCATCAAAGTCCATAACAATGAAAGAGAAATGTTTAAGAAAGTGACATAGCCATGATAGTAGTATCAGAACTTCTTTGAGTGGCATGATTCATCAGTTGGGAAATGAAAACAAACCCAGATCCAGCAAGACTCACCGCCAAGACAACATACTGCCCTGCTTCACTCAAATTGAGTTGAACTTTCTCAAACACAATGGCAGACCATATTCCCATAAACAACCCTCCTGCTAACAACCACTGCAGCAATTTAGTCATGATCTGAAAAAAATAAAATAATAAAAACTTTCAGATGCAAACCTCATACATATTTTTTACATACAGCCATAGACCTAGTAGATCTCTCCGAACTAAAGCAGGAGAGATCTCTCTCAACCAAAGCAGGAGCGATCTAGCTTCAAATCATGTAGGAGGCCTATAAAGGCTATATCGACTGATATAGCTTGCAATCCTCCATGGCCAATTACTTGACCAAATAAACCATAGAACACATACCATAGGGGGCATTCAAGTATTACGCACAAAGCGAGGGGGGAGGGGGGGGTCTAAAAAATCTGATTTTTTTCCTATATACACTGGGTTATATTTTGCATATGGGGGTCAAAATTTCAATTTTTTTTGCATTTTGCATACGTAATACTTGAATGGACCCTTAGATACTTGGCAACAACAGCGCCTTTTCCCCTAAGAGGTTTTTCTTCAAGGGTGTTCACGCTAAGCAAAACTGTCATCTTTTTGAACAAGTATAAACTTAGCGTATTACAACTATGTTTGTTTACTTTTGGTTTGCAACAAGGCACACTTCATTGAAAGACAGAACACTTCTCAAAGAAAATGCAACAGCAACAAGTATTCTGTGAGATATTTGCATCACTAGTGGGAAAGTCGCTGATGCTCCCAAGTATCTAGGTATGTTATCTATGGTTCATCTCTCCCGACTAGTCTATAGTTCAACAAGCGAAACCCTATCACCGTAGCTTGTTGAACTATTCCCACTTTAATGCAGCCACACAGTGAGGGATATTCTCAGCCACACAGTGAGGGATATTCTCAGCCACACAGTGAGGGATATTCTCAGCCACACAGTGAGGGATATTCTCTTCTTGTGAGAAAGTAAAAAGATGATTTCTATAACAGGATAAACCTGATGTAGGCCTACTATTTTAGGGTGCACTCCACACTTGCCACGGTTTCGCACAGTGGTCCCTCCCTAATTTTATAATAAGGAAGGTCGCCAGTTTTTGACAGCATGGTAATTCTTCTTACCTTTCTACTGACTGATATCTATAGTATCACCCTGCTGGACGTAACCATTTCTCCAAATGAGGATATAACAATTGCTTGTTGATCGCACCCACTCGCCACTACAGAGTTAATCGTGTCTGGAATTGAATATCTGGCGGACCAAAATCCACACTTTTGCGGGAAGTGAAAATGATGATTCCTTTATGCGATAAAATTTTACAAAAAACGAGTACGTCAACCCCATTTTCCTCGCCATTTCAAATTGTCCTTTGGACGGGAAACACTAACATACATAAAAAGAAAATCATTTCATACGTTTTCTCTGGGTTGCGGGTTGAAGAAGGTTAAGGAGGATTGCACATTTTTCCTTTTCAATTTCAATAGCTCACAATTAAGTCTCCTGAAATAATGTGCCCATTTAGAAAATCTATACTTTTACAGGGCTTTTGTTAAAGATTTTACATCTATTTATGGCCGAGATCCGAACCCATGCCTGTTTTTAGCCGCACATCATTTAGGTGTGGAATGCACCCTTTAGTAGAATCAGGAGATTGTGAGTGCCATAGCAGTTCTACACCATCAACCCATAGATTAGTCTTCACTCTTGAATAACAATGTCCTTGATGCTCATTGTATGGTATGCCACGAGCACCCAGCAATCGTAGAAGTTTTGGAGTTACCCATGGGTCAACGTGGATCACATTTAACCCAGAAACTCTGGATAAAAGTCCGTTATCCGCATTAGGGAACTCCCCATATTTTGCACTTCGAAAAACAAAAGCTGTATGGTGCAAAATATGAGGAGTTCCCTAATGCGGATAACGGACTTAGCAGGAATGTGACTGCAGCAAAATCGCTGCACGCTTTTCTCGCGTTGTACGCTGCCCTGTCTTTGCAAATGGCTGCTCCCACAATAGAGTAAGATGATGTAAACGCTCCGTTGATTTTTGTGAAAATCTGTTGCAGATAGATGAACGTAAGTACGAGAATGAGAGAAATGGTAAGTTGGGGGTTTATTTTAGTCGATTCGTGTCAGAGACATGCCGTAAAAGTATTTGTCACCAATGTGCAGGTTAGTTAGAGTACAACTCCAAGTGTCTCTCACATACATACCATCTTGCACTTTGAGATCGTTTTTCAGTGAGCGAGGAATGTTCGTTAGACAACGATATATATAGGCTAACTGGCCTATCACTCAATGGCCAGTTGACCTATATGCGAATTGACGTATATACGCGAGTTCGTGGAATTTCCCGGACCTGTCAAAGATCTCGACATGTTCGAGCGACTGACGTCTTATTTATTTTTAGCCCACCATCATCAGATGGTGGGCTGTTCAAATCGCTTTTTGTCCGTGGTCCGTCGTCCGTCCGTAAACAATTTCTTGTTATCGCGATTTCTCAGGAACTACTGCATGGATCTTTCTCAAATTTGGGGCACAGGTTCCCCTTGGGGTCTAGTTGTGCACGATACCTTTTCTGGTCCGATTCGAAAATCCAATATGGCCACCAGGCAGCCATTTTGGATTTCCCCATGAAACCTTGTTATCGCGATTTCTCAGGAACTACAGCATGGATCTTTCTCAAATTTGGTACACAGGTTCCCCTTGGGGTCTAGTTGTGCAAGATACCTTTCCTGGTCCGATTCGAAAATCCAATATGGCCACCAGGCAGCCATCTTGGATTCCCCCATGAGACCTTGTTATCGCAATTGTTCAGGAACTAAGTGCATGGATCTTTCTCAAATTTGGTACACAGATTCCCCTTGGGGTCTAGTTGTGCAAGATACCTTTTCTGGTCCGATTCGAAAATCCAATATGCCCACCAGGCAGCCATCTTGGATTCCCCCATGAGACCTTGTTATAGCGAGTTTTCAGGAACTAAGTGCATGGATTTTTGTCAAATTTGGTACACAGGTTCCCATTGGGGTCTAGTTGTGCAAGATACATTTTCTGTTCCGATTCGAAAATCCAATATGGCCACCAAGCGGCCATCTTAGATTTCCTCATGAAACTTCATCGTCATTTCTCAGGAAGTACTGCATTGGATCTTTCTCAAATTTGTTACACAGGTCCCTTGTGGTCCAGTCGTGCAAGATACCCTGTTTGGCCCGATTCGAAAATCCAATATGACCACCATGCGGCCATTTTGAATTTCCACGTGAAATTTTTTATCGTGAAATCTCAGGAACTACTGCATGGATCTTTGTCAAATCTGGTACACAGGTTTCTCTTGTGGTCTGCTTGTGCAAGATACCTTTTCTAGTCCGATTCGAAAATCCAATATGGCCACCAGACGGCCATCTTGGATTTCCCCTGAAACTTTATCGTGATTTCTCCAGAAGTACTGCGTGCATCTTTCTCAAATTTGGTACACAGGTTCCCCTTGGGGACTAGTTGTGCAAGATACCTTTTCCGGTCTGATTTGAAAATGTAATATGGCCACCAGGTGGCCATTTTGGATTTCTCCATGTAACTTTGTTATCATGGTTTCTCAGGAAGTACTGCATGGATGTTTCTCAAATTTGGTACACAGGTTCCCCATGTGGTCTAGTTGCGCAAGATACATTTTTTAGTCCGATTCGAAAATCCAATATGGCCACAAGGTGACCATCTTGAATTTCCCCTTGAAACATTGTTATCGTGAATTCTCAGGAAATACTTCATGGATTTTTTTCTGAAAATTGGTGGCCTAGTTGTGCAAGATACATTTTTTGGTCCGATTCGAAAATCCAAGTTACGCTTCAAATTAAAACGGTATTCCCGAGTGGTGACGTTGCATCACAAGAGTAAGCGGATCAAACGGTGGGGCATATTCTATATATTGACTATATAGAGAATATCCATACCTTCACCTTCTTATCAAGGAGTTCAAATGATTCCGAATTAAAATGTATTTCTTCAAATTTTAAATCAGTTTACTTTAGTCCATGCCATTGCAAGTGAATTGCCCCACCGTTTCGTCTGCCGACGGGTCGGCTACACGAAGGGACGTCACTCTTGTGACACAACCTCACATCTCGACAACTGTAGACTACTGTGTGTTTCGACCCAAGAGAGATAATCAGGATTCAGACACTAAAGTTTCAACATTACTGCACATTCCGGATCTCTTCAGAATTAAGTTTTGTACCATCTTACTATTTTCGAGCATGGTATCTTAAAGAGATAACTCAAACTAGCCCAGTAAACATAACAGAAATAGCATTCGTTCCTCATTATGCTATTGAGGAATATGTTTCACAATGTGAATATGTTTGAACTCAGTGCTCTTTTATTTTTAATAGTCAACAGTTTTACAGTTTTATATCTCATATTGAACTAGTCAGAAATCAAGTATTTTAGATACACTTTGAATACGTCCTTTTTTCTTTTCTTTTTTTATCAGCTGATATACTTTATTATTAACAACAACAAAAATGGTACTCTGTGGTAAAAGTGTGTTAAACATATGTGCCTGGAACATGCGTGGTCTGTCACATAAAATACATGGAAGTAAGCAATGCAAACTGCAGGACCATTATCTGTCGAATCTTCTATCTGAATATGACATAATAGGATTAACAGAAACTCATGCTGACAAGAGCTGTGACATTGCTCTGGCAAACTTTGTTGAAAAAGGTAGATACGACCGACCTAGACACAAAAAGGCTCGAAAAAATTCAGGCGGAATTGCTATTTTGGTGAATAGTAACATAGCTGGTGGCATTACCACGATAAAAACAGACAGCACTGGCACTTTATGGGTGAAACTGGATAGAGATTTCTTTGGTATGTTCTATGATGTGTATTTATGTTTGATCTACATACCACCTGCGCATTCATCATATGGTAAAGAGCACTCTCACAGGCTGTTCGAAGAATTTGAAAATGAGGTTGTATATTTTCAAGGTAAAGGTAACATCATCTTGTGTGGTGATCTCAATGCAAGGACTAGCAATTTACCAGATTTCATTGTCAATGATGATGGATCTGACTGGAATTACATGCCTTTACCTAGTCATTATGTTGGTGATTTACAGCTCAGAAGGAATTCCATGGATACCACAATCAATACTATGGGGAGAAAACTTATTGAACTCTGCACATCAAATAACTGTAGGATACTAAATGGCAGAACTGTTGGGGATCTGTTTGGAGAGCTCACCTCTGTCAACAGTTTGGGTGACAGTGTTATAGATTATTTTATTGTTAATTCAGAGTTATGTCGAGATATTCTCGACATGTCTGTCTTGCCTTTTATGGGAGAATTCTCTGATCATAAAATAATTAGAATGGAAATGAAAGTCATGTTAAGAGTTAACACTAACAGTCCCCTGAACGTAAACGGGGACAAATCGGGAACAAATCCCCCGCCTGCCAAATATAGATGGGATAATACAGTTGAAGCTAGGTTCATTTGTGAACTTCAAAATATAGCCTGTCAGACCTACCCAGCGCTTTTGGGAGAAATGAACAAAGATTCAACAGACATTGACAAATGCATATCTTTATTCAGTAATATTTTGACATCTACTGCTGACATTTGCCTGGATAAGTGTGTACAAAAAGACAACAATGTAGCAGACCAAACCAAAAAGAAAAATCGACCATAGAGGTCCATGTCCCCCGCTAGCAGCACCAGTTATGGTGGATTACATCCACCATAACTGGCGCTGCTGCTGCGGGGGCCATGGACCTCTATGGTCGATTTTTTGGGGTCGATGATATCTCATATCATTGTTGAAGAGTATGATTTGAAAATAGACATATCGCTGATGAGCTTAACATAATCTAATACAGCGGATGGCACCCATATTGGATAATGCACATCCATAAAACATAATACCAACTGTCCTCTCACCAATGTCCATGCACTCCCCAAGTTTGAAGTAGATTGGTTGAATTGTTCTAGAGTTATTGTCCAGACAAGATCTAAATGCTGAAAATCTAAGATGATTGATGGTGGGATTCGGATTACACAGGTAACTGAAAAGCAATGACAACTGTCCTCTCACTGATGTCAAGCCAAACTGCAAGTTTGAAGTCGATCAGTTGAATTATTCTAGAGTTGTTGTCCAGACAAGATGCAACTGCTTAAAATGCAACATAATCCAATATCGCTGGTAGATGGCAGCCAAATTGGATTATGCTCGTTCATGAAACACAATCCTAACCGGGATCTCACCATGGTCAAGGGACTCCCCAAGTTTGAAGTAGATCAGTTGAATCGTACTCCAGCTATTGTCCGGACAAGATCAAACAGCTTAAAATCCAATGAAATCCAGTATGGCTGATGGTGGCCATATTGGATTAAGCACGTCCTTGAAAAACAATCCTAATCCTCCTCTCAGCAATGTCAAGGCACTCCCCAGGTATGAACTAGATAGGTTGAATCATTCTCGAGTTATTGGCCGGACAAGATTCAACTGCTTATAATCCAATATGGCTGACGGCGGCCATATTAGATCACGCACATTGCTGAAAAACAGTCCCAACCGTCCTCTCACCAATGTCAAGGCACACCCCAAGTTTGAAGTTGATCGGTTAAATCGTTCACGAGTTATTGTCCGGACAAGAAAATCTAAGATCCAACTGCTTATAATCCAATATGGCTGACGGCGGCCATATTGGATTATGCACATTGCTGAAAAACAATCCCAACTGTCCTCTCACCAATGTCAAGGCACACCCCAAGTTTGAAGTAGATCAGTTGAATCGTACTCCAGTTTAATATTGTCTGGACAAGATCAAACTGATCAAGATCGGTTCAATCGTTCACGAGTTATTGTCCGGACAAGAAAATCTAAGATCCAACTGCTTATAATCCAAAATGGCTGACGGCGGCCATATTGGATTACGCACATTGCTGAAAAACAATCCCAACCGTCCTCTCGCCAATGTCAAGGCACACCCCAAGTTTGAAGTTGATCGGTTAAATCGTTCACGAGTTATTGTCCGGACAAGAAAATCTTACGGAATTACGGAACTATGGAATTACGGAATAACGGAATTACGGACACCGGTGTTTCTAAGTCCCCCCCCCCCCCCTACTAAGTAGCGGGGGACAATAAGCCATGGTATAACACAGACTGTAAAAAATTAAGAAACAGCATGACAAAACTAAATTATGAATACAATAGATTTCCTTTAAATCAGAACATCAAACATAGATATTTTAGCAAACAAAGAGAATATAGAAATAAAGTCAGAAAAGAAAGAATGAAATACAGGAATGGATTATTAGACGAACTAAACTCAGTATGTAAAAATGACAATACACGTGCTTGGAGTATTCTAAAGAAACTTAGTCAAGAGAATAAAAATGGGAACATTGCTGAACAGGTAAATTTGAATGAATGGTATACACATTTCAAAAGCCTTCATGCAGACACTGGAACTAATATAAATGAAAAGTTTAAACAACAGGTGTCTCAAGAAAGAGATGACCTGGAAAAATCACCCCCAAACTCCGCATTAGATGCCATCATTACAAAAAAGGAAATTTTAAATGCAGTAAGTAAGTTAAAGAACAACAAATCTAGTGGAGTGGACTCTATATTAAATGAAATGCTGAAAATGTCTATACCTCATATTATAGATATAACACACTCATTGTTCAACAGAATTCTTGAATCTGGGACATTCCCCACTGTATGGTCTGAAGGATTAATTGTACCCATACATAAAAATGGCAATCCTCATGATCCACAAAATTACAGAGGAATTACACTCACAAGTTGTCTCGGTAAATTATTCAGTCACATATTAAATAATCGGTTAATTGAGTACACCAGTGCACAAGGCCAAATCTCTGCCTCACAAATTGGATTCCGTAAAGGCAGTAGAACATCTGATCACATATTTACCTTAAAAACAATGGTAGATAAACATACGAAAGGTAAAAATAAATTATACTCCTGTTTTATTGACCTAAGTAAGGCGTTCGACACAGTCTGGCATGATGCCCTTTTCTTAAAATTATTAAATGCTGGGATTACAGGCAACACGTATAAAATCATAAAGAGTATGTATCAAAACAGCCATGCTCGAGTCAAATGCAAATCTGGACTCGGTGACAAACTCCATATTACGAGGGGAGTTCCGCAAGGGAATGTTTTAAGTCCGTTCCTGTTTAACCTGTTTATAAATGATTTTTTTACTGAGTTGGCAGGTGATAGTTCACCTGTTCTGTGGGATACACCAGTTCATTGTCTGGCATATGCAGATGATATTGTACTTTTATCTACAAACAAAGAAGATCTTCAATCCAAGCTGGATAAACTGTTGTTATATACTCAGAATTGGGGACTTTCTGTTAATATTAGCAGTCTAAAATTATGGTATTCGGCCAAAACATGAAAAGTAATGCAAAGTTTTATTTTGGAAATAATCTTCTGGAATGTGTAAATTCATACAAATATCTTGGTCTTGTCATGCATAGTAATGGGAAATTCAATACTGCTTTATCCAACTTGGCCTGCAGAGGTAGTAAGGCTTTGTATGGTATTAAACACTCTGTAAATCTTAATAGTATTAGACCAGATATAGCATGTAACATATTTGATTCTATGGTCCAACCTATTCTGTGTTATGGTTCGGAAGTCTGGATTGGTTATATGAAAGAGTCTTTAGATGAATCTGTAAACAAACTACTGCTGTCTAGTAGTAATGTTGAAATTGTACATCGCAAATTCTGCAAATCTATTCTTGGTGTTCATTCCAAAGCTGTTAACATGGAAGCACTCGGTGAACTGGGGAGATTCCCAGTAAGTATCACTGCATTGGCTAGTAGCACAAATTTTCTGCTACACATCTTCAATTCGGACCAATCATCCTTATTATATAAAGCCTTCTTGGAACAAACAGAAGAAAATCGAAAATTCAACTCTAACAACTGGGTCAAATTTATGAAAAACCTGCTGAACCAACTGAAAGTATTCCACATTTGGGAAAATATGGGGTGTCGCAACCTGAACAGAACACTTGAGTTTGTTAAATCCCAGCTTCAGAAAACTTTTATTGACCTCTGGAAAACAGAAATAAATAACAGCAGTAAACTTGAATTTTACAGTAGTATTAAAAGTAGATACACTGCAGAAACAAATATCCTTGCCATTGCAAACCGAAAACACCGTGCTGCCATGGTACAATTGCGCATCAGTGCGCACAGGCTAAATGTTGAACGTGGTAGATACGCAAAAGATCCAGTAAATGCGAAACTATGTAATGTATGTGGGGTAATTGAGGATGAAAAACACTTTCTGTTACCCTGTCAAAAATTTGAAGCTGAGAGGGATGAATTAATGTGCACCCTAAAGCCATATATTCACACAAATGATGCAAACGAACTGTGTCAATTACTCTTTATCAAAAAATAATCTAGTGACTACCAAACATGTTGCAAAATACACATACACATGTTTCAGTAAATTGGTTTGATGGTCTCATTCTGTGCATTCTGCTATGGGTCATGGAATCTACCTGATGAGTTACCCTCCTTTTATTAGTCTCCAAAACATATATATATATATGATAAAATAATAATAATTCTATATATTTTTAATATTCATATTTTAAATGCATGCCCTAAGTATTATTATTACATGTGTATGTGTGTTTTAAGTATGTGTGAAAGACTTTCTTTATTGCATTTGTCTTTATATGTACCGTCCATGTTGTTTGTACAAATGCTTCTTGTAAAGCTCTGTCAAATATGTATGGTTCTTGTTTATGTCATACATACATGTATGGCTTGTTTTGTGTGTGTATTGTCTTCATTTACCATCAATGGTGTCTATGTAAATGTAATATAAATGTCTTGTCAAATATGTGTAAATTTCTGTCTTTCATGTGTATTGTCTACATGTGTATTTTAAATGTATGTTCATGTATCTGCTTTTTAGCCCTATGGGCATAACAATAGCAATAAAATTATCTATCTATCTTATAAGAGAAAACCAGTTAAAACTCCTTTGGAAGAACGTAAATGTACACTGTGTAACGCCATCGAAGATGAATATCACTTTGTTTTGATTTGCAGTAGGTATGCAGATTATCGTGAAAAGTACATTGATAAATACTATTGGAATAATCCTACGAGGGATAAGTTTATTAGATTACTTAGCTCTGAATGTGTGTACATTAATAGAAAGCTTGCATTGTTTGTTGATAAAGCTTTTAACCTGAGAGATGCATTGGTAGACGTAATATGACAACCTGGCGTACTTTCTCCCGTCAATAATGTATTTATCATGTTGTGGGATGCCCCAGAGCCGCCATCAAATGTTTGTACAGATTCTACATGTATGCTCATAGGCCGGTAGGCCTACTGCAAATAAAGTTCATATATATATATATAAAATCTTAAGTATGTTTCTTAGCTCATGCGAAAGTGTCAAAGAAATTTGTCTTCGCTTCCATTCAAATTCTACAAACAAAATTGCAAATCATTCGTTTGTTCTTAGTAACAATGGACAAAAAGATCCTCTTGTCATTAGCTTACAATTATCGGATAATGGTGGGCGCCAAGATCCTTCAGGATCTCTCGTTTTCCTTTTCGGTCTGTATAAGTGATTCGGGCTAAGGGGTCAGCAACAACAACCAAAAAAAAAAGAAAAAAAAAAGACTCCTTAGGCTTAGCCGATGTTTTCGGGCTAGGATCAAATTAAACCAGTCTCAACGTGAGACATTATACAGTGGCCAGTTTTCGACACAGTGACAGTCGAAACATTACAAATGTTCTTCATCAGTAGATATAGTTTATACGGCTGTTCTATTGAAAGACTTACTGGCATTTTGTTATTGAATAAACATCGTCTTGATTGTGTAAGTTCTTGATCCCATTCGAATTATTTGGTTAATCTGCAACCACTTTCACGAACACACGCGGTCACACGGCCACCGGAAATTGTCCATGTTTACAAAATCAACATTATCCAATCAACGACAGCCACCTGTTAGGGGGTGGTATAAACTTTACGCAAGGACATATTCGACCTAACGGGTGTGATGGATAAGAATGTCCTGGTGATTAGTGTCCCTTTCATAACTGACACTTCTTTTCCTCATCAAGATACAGGGTCGGTAGTTCATCTGAGAATTCTGTTCAAAAATTGTTTTCTAATAAACGTTATATGTATATGACCCCTAAACAAGCCATTGTCGTAACACTGACTGACACGAGTAGCCGAAAACTGTAACGTACCGAAGGTTTTTTGTAAACTAGGATTTGACTGGATAGGAAGACAGGAGCTCAGCCATTCATCCAATCAACAGACGGGTAATAAATACGTTGGACCCACGCCGTAAAAAACTCATACCTGTCATCGTGTGGGGGTTCTATTTTTTTTTGTACAAAATTCGCTGGGATGAATCGTTTTCCACGTCCCTTCATGAAAGATAAGAACATGGAATCCTTTCTGAGGAGGTGTTTGAAAATTGCTGCTGTCGTGGCTGCATATTGGTAAGATGTCATGACGTGACAGAGATTGCATGTATTAATACTATTATGCTGTTTGTCAGGTTTACCCCCACCACACTCCACAGCCCCACCCTGTATGTAGTCCAACAACAACAACAACAACAAGTCGAATACAATGGGTGACTGATAGTCAAATATCATGGCTCAGATTATAATATGAAATAAATAAAATTTAAAGTAGGCCGAACATACCGTATACTTTACGATAGGCCCACTTTAAATTTGATTTATTACATATCATGTTATAGTGTGGTATGATATGATATGCAATATTTATTGTATTAGATACATGGAAGTCGTGCCCACAAATTATACAAACAAGCAATTAGAACAAACATGAGAGCCAGTGAGGGGCACTCGCTCTGACTAAAGCATACTTTATTCTGCAATGGCAATTAATGAGACAACTGAAGGATACTTTCACTTGCTTTAACAATATGATAAGACAGAAGGATATACTTTCACTTGCATTAACAATATGAGAGGACTGAACAGGTCCGGGAAATCCCACGAACTTGCGTATATACGTCAGTTCGCATATATAGGTCACTGACCATTGAGTGATAGGTCAGTTAGCCTATATATATGGTTGTCTATTTACAATTGTCCACATTTGTACATCCCCCACATCTGTCCACAGCAGTACACCCATCACATCTTCCCACAATTGTCCACAGTGGAACATCCACAACATCTTTCCACAATTTTCCTGACAGCATTAGATCTGCTCTGTTACAAGTAGGTACAATTCAGCGGTAGGTACTGGGCTCAATCCCAGTTCTGGTCATACCAAAGACTTGAAAAACTTGTTGTTTCCTTGCTTACACTCGGCATTAAGAGGATAGAACAAGAAGTCGACTAGTTTGCTCAATGTCAGTATAATGTGACTGAGTGGGGTATCATGTTTGCCTACAGCATGATATTTCAGTAGAACACCACTATAAAATGGCAGCATTACATCTGCTCTGTTACAAAGTACGACCTCCCACCCCTTCCACTCCCCCATCATGATATAGCTGAGAAAATGTTGACTATTGACTCACTCACTGTCCACAATTTCTCCACAGTGGAACACCCAACACATCTGTTCACATGGGTACACCCATCACTTTGTCCACAGTACACCTACCAGATAAGTCAGTGGATCACCCATCACAATTGTCCACAGTGGTTTTCCCACCCACTACTCTACACCATGACCACATGAGGTAATGAGGAAACTCTTATATCCGTGGCGATCAGCTATACTGGTGAACTGTGATACTTCCATCTACCAGGTCTGGTCATGTACAGAGGCTCCCGAGGTTGACCCGGAATGTCGTTGCACACCCCAGGTCATGGTAAGAATAGGCCTCAGCTCCTCAGACAGGTTGTCATAACTGAGGCACTAATGGGGTTCCCGGGTGTGAAAAGGAATAGGACCCCACCCGTGGGATTCCCGAGTGTAAAAATGAATAAGACCCTACCTGTGGGGTTCCCGGATGTGAAAAGAAAAAGGACCCAAACATCGTGATATGACTGAATTATAGTTGAAAGCAACATTGAATCATATTCACTCAAACACTCACCCTTGTCTGACATCACAGATACAGTTCTTGAGGTTGTTCATTATCAACTGATCATTAGTTTGTACATTGTTTTGTGTAGCAAATAATTGATTTATTTTTCACGGGGCGATGTAGGCCCGTAGAGACTAATGGTCCTGTTCTGTAGTCAGAAAAAATTGAGCTGCAGCTCTGTGTCTTGCTAACACAGCAAAAGATAGAGTTCTTACACGACAAGAAAGAGGTCTGAAACTTCCTTCTTTAGAATGTCCAGGTTTCTGTGTTTTTAATGTTCGCGTATAGTTGCAGGTCTGATATGTTTAAGTTACATTTCCATTTATCTAATTTTATGCGTGTTTTAGTTCATTTTCCAGTGGCACTACTTTCGTGCTCAAAATATGTCGTCTGCTAAACCACATATTTTGAGAGGCGCATGTTGAGTGATTTTGTGGGACTAACTCATTCTCATTAGAAAGCATGTTTGGGCAGTAATTTAGTATTAAATAATACCAGTATAAGTGTAATTCATTGTAGAAAACAATGGGATATTTCACTTTGCCTGTATTCATTTACATTTTCATGAAATATGTGTGTTGAGTTACAGTTTGGAATTTTCGCCATTTAAGCTCACCCCTCAAGACCCTCTCCATTATCTTTTTATAGTAAGTTTCTAAAATCCAGTGAAGGTCAAATCATTTACGTAATAATTTCCCTGTATTCAGAAATGTTTTCTTTTCATTCTACTTCTGAAATATTCCTGAAATGTTGCAAGCATTTCCCCCTGATCTACAGAAAGAGCTCTTCATATCACAGTTTTGAAGCTGTAAGGTGACAGGGGAGATAACCAAATAGAACTGTAATATACTAGGGAGGATATACATGAAACAATATGATGCCATGAGAGGATGCTTCCCAGCATAGCTTCAGTCCATCTAACCAGGAGGATTTTACATTGTATCTCAATACTCATTTTTACCCCTCGGCCAATTTTGGCCATGGGGTATTGTCGTCTTGAACGTCCGTCTGTTCGTACGTCAGTACATGAGCGAGATAGATGGAAAACGGTTCCACTGAAGAACTCCAAATTTGGTATGCATATTTGCCTAGTCAAGGACCAGAAGCCTATTGAATTGGGACCTGATTGGGTGGAAATCTTGGCGGCCATCTTTAATTTTATGCAAAATGGATAATGATCCATATCCCGGAAACCATTCAACTGTTCAATACGAAAGTTAGTATACATCATCGATACATTAAGCAACTTTCAATGAATTACCAAACCGGCTTTTCTGATTAGCTGGAAATCCTGGAGGCCATCTTTAATTTATGCAAAATCGATAATGATACATATCTCTGTTACCATTCAATTGTTTTATATGAAAGTTGGTATTCAATCTCGATGCATACAGATACTTTAAATCGGGACCTGATTGACTGAAAACCTTGGTGGCCATCTTTAATTTATGCAAAAACTTTAATGATATATATCTCTGATATCATTTAAGTGTTCTATACCAAACTTGGTATACAGCATCGATGTATCAAGAGACTTGCAATGAATAACCACATCAGTTCCTCCGAGTGGAGAGAAGGATGGGCGGCCATCTTTAATTTATGCAAAATCATTAATGATCTCGTTCTCTGATACCGTTCAAGTGCTCGAAGTAAAATTTGGTATACATCATCGATGCATACTTACGACAAACGACAGTTCTGGTTTCTCTGATTGGGCAGAAACCTTGGTGGCCATCTTTAATTTATGCAAAATTTTTAATGATGTATACCTCGATACCATTTCAGTGTTCTATACAAACCTTGGTATACAGCATCAATGTATCAAGGGACTTTCAATTAATAACCACATCAGTTCCTCTGAGTGGCGGGAAGGATGAGCGGCCATCTTTAATTTATGCTAAATCATTAATGATCTCTATCTCTGATACCGTTTAAATGCTCGATGTAAAATTTGGTATACATCATTGATGCATCAAGAAACTTTAACCGGTTTCTCTGATTGGACGGAAACCTTGGGGGTCATTCTTAATTGCAAAATTTTTGATAATCTGTATATTTGTGACTTGACTGCTTGGTGTTCCTGATATCTTGGTTCAAATTGAATACATTATGAATGTACCGTACCCAGAGACGAGTGATTTTCAGATGCACATCTTCGTATTGTTATTTACTGCTGAAGGATATGCTTTCGATTATCTGAAAAAAGTGAAATTTTTACAAATATTGGTAACATGCAGTGAAGACATTATTTTATCATTTCACCAGGTTGGTTTCATAATAAATATCTGTCCCAGTAGTTTTTTTAAAAATATATATATGTGTACAATTACCCTAATGCACTAGAGATCCTTGTTGAGAGGAATGTGTGAGAGTACAAGTATGGCTCTTCGCCATGAGATGGAACATCAAAGAGTTAGTGGAATTATTCCAACAGTCTATTTTACATTTAAATAGCCCCGTTTCAGTGCCTAAGGCTCTAGTTATCATTTAGAAAGTGATCGTATAACAGTATTTTCGTTATTTTGGGATAACACTATCTTAGAATCGCACAAATTCTAGTGCTGAAAATTTGGTCGAGTCCCGTGCGGGATTCGAACCAGCGACCCCAGAGTCAGGCACCTAATCGCCAGCACTGTATGTCGGCGATCTAAACCACTCGGCCAACAGGCCTCAGCACTGTATGTCGGCGATCTAAACCACTCGCCGACATACAGTGCTGGCGATTAGGTGCCTGACTCTGGGGTCGCTGGTTCGAATCCCGCACGGGACTCGACCAAATTTTCAGCACTAGAATTTGTGCGATTCTAAGATAGTGTTATCCCAAAATAACGAAAATACTGTTAAATAATTGATTAATTATGTTCTTCTCTTCACTTCCCAGGTTCATCTCTATTTCTATGGTTTTTCTGAATAAATATCTTCTCAGCAGTGACGATCTGAAGGTAAGCCTTTCCAACATCCCAAGTAGTAAACAAAATATATAAACGTTAAATTTATTAATTTAATGCCAACATTCCAAGCAAAAGTCTTCAATAGTATATACTGGTTTATCGGCACGGGTTCGAGCCCAGCTGGTCCATGTGTGAAAGTTTGTCAGTTACTTGCCGAAGGGCGGTGGTTCTCTCCGGGTACTCCGGCTTCCTCCATCAACCAAACTGACTGTCACCATATGAGTGAAACAAACTTGAGTGTGACATTAAGCCAAATTCCCTCCCTCCCTCCCTATACTGGTTTATACAGTTTAGGCCTAAACAAAAAATCTTGCGTTTCCGGTAACATGCCTCAGAAAAAATAGATGTTTTTGGGGGTTTTTTTTTTGGTTTTTTTTGGTTTTTGTTTTTGTTTTTGTTTTTGTTTTTTTATATGGGGGTTTATGGAATTCGCATTACTTAATGCAGTTAATTCTATATGTACTACACAACCAGAAAAGTTCCATTTTGAACTTGGGTCATTTGTGCAAAGATGATTATGGATTAAATATTGTGTATATATATTAAAGTGTTAAATGCAAGTCGACAATACACGTGAGGAAGTCGTCGGAAAATGACGAAAGGTGCCAAAGTTTTCTATTCGGAGCCTGAAGCAGATGCACGAGAGAAAGAATGAAAAAAATAATAATAATTAGGGTCAGCATTGAGAACCTAGGGTGGGTCGGGTTACTGGAAACACAAGTCTTTTTTTTTTAGGCCTTACATGTACATGTTTACCATGTTTTATTGATATCAGTATCTTGTAGAAAATGGTAATGAGAAATTTATCCAAATCTTAAGTTATACACATCAGCAATAAGGGCATTGTAACTGAATTGGTTGTTTAGCATGACCAGCCCTCATCTATATTTTGTGGTCAAATCATTAAAATAGATGAGGGATTTACATTTTCATGAGTAAAACTCACTCATCTTCCTATTCGTATACACTTGGTGTGCAATTTAATAATTAATAATAAATACATGTAATTATAGCATGTAGGATGTGTATTTAAAAAATCAAGGTCATGCTAAACAACCAATCGAGTGGCAATGGCCTAATGATAAGCATGACAACCATATTGTATGGTACATGTATTATTTTACTGGTACATGTATCTACATGAACTGGATATAATTGTTACAAGTGTGAATCTCCTTAACAGAATGGTCCAGATATTATTATCATTGTCATGACGATCATTCTACTTGGGTTCTCTGGTTATTTATTGTTAACACATCACAAATAGGATTCCAGTTGTATAAACTATATTGACCAGTGTTATTATATTTACAGCTTGGTGCTCCCCTGTTTGTCACCTGGTATCAATGCGTCGTCACCGTTGGCCTTTGTGCTATCCTTGGTACAGGTGCCTCGTTTTTCCCCGGCTATCTCAAATTTCCACCATTCAAGATTGAACTACAGTTATGTAAAGAGGTCTGTGTTCTTAGGACGATTTCAAATAGTATTAAAAGTCAGATAAAACTGCATACATATAACATTAGCTTATTGAACGGTTCGGGCAAATTGGCTCTCTACAATGGTGGTAAAAAAGGTGGTTTTTGCGGAATATTCATAAATATATCGGGGCCTACAATATGGCGACAGTGGACGTCCATTTCTGAAGCTGTTCAAAAGCTTAATTGTCACATTTCCAATTAGCCTAACAATAGACAGTATGTATTTTCACCTGTTTTACAAAAACTATCGTTCTACTGGAATATTATTGGTAGTACATGTATATGTAAGAATATATGAGGTACATGTCACCTGAAGATTTGGGATATGATAAGGAATCAGTAAAAAGGTCCCTGCAGTGGATGATCAAGCTTCACAAGCTGGCGGTTATGGGATCAATCCTGGGCAGTCTGGCCACAGATTTTATATCCTATTCACTCACTCACTCATTCTGAGAAGAAAATAAGCTATTTTTAATATGGTCAATGGCACTGCCAACAAGGACTGACTGGCATTCTAAAGTCCTACCACTTTTGCAGCTGATGATTGATCAGAAGCTTATTGAAAACGACTGACCTTGACCTATTTTATCAAGTTCAAGACCTTTTTCTCATTTGATCTTTTCATCAGTTTAGCCTTTCGTAGAATCTTAGTCCAGCCTTCATCATGTTAGTGCAGCTAAAAATTGTTATCTGCC
>JAVTVY010006459.1:0-37572 GCA_036873755.1 Hanleya hanleyi
CTTTCTGGAATGGAGACTTCTGATTGGACAAGAATACATCTAACGGACAGGAACGAATATGACAGATGTAAATGGTGGTCTCTAATTGGACAAGAGTGTTCTTGAATTGTAACACCAAGTGGATAATGGAGATATTGACCAATGTTGCGTTCTTCGTGGTTAAACTGACCACCACCTCCATCGGATGAAAGTATTCACCCATGCACTGATAGATACTCAGAATGCGCAAACAACTATCTGAGGATATGTTGCCTCCACGGTATCCTGGCCTGCCCGACGATGATTAGAATACACGGTTCAGATGGCACTTTCTGAAATGGAGACTTCTGATTGGACAAGAATACATCTAACGGACAGGAACGAATATGAAACATGCAAATGGTGGCCTCTGATTGGATAAGAATCTTCTTGAATTGTAAATATACCCAACGCGGCTCTCCCAGCGTGGGTATGATGTAACATTGGGGAAAATAAACTATATGAAAAAAACTTCTTGTTGTTGTTGTTCTCTCATGTGTCATCCTTGTTGTTGTTGCTGTTGTTCTCTCTCTGGTCTATGTCATGGCGTTATGTTAGAGTGTTAAGGTGTAACGACGGGCGTTGACGGGCATCACCGCATTTCGAAGAATTAGTGACAATTCCATGGAATATCAGAGCTTCTGAGCTATTTCACCAGGGCGTTGAAGCATTAAGAATGGTGTTGGTGGGCGTTGAAACATTAAGAATGGTGTTGGTGGGCGTTGCTACAAGATGACACCTCACACGGTCCATTTGGACCGCGGATGGTCCATCTCTACACCAAATAACATCCTTCACTGCTAAAAAAGGCCCACTTTCGCTACAACTTGTACTAATGACGTCACCAATGACGTCACAGATGCTATAAATATCCCTGAAATCAGGGCCTATACTCCGAGAGCTACAACATGATACCCCACACGACGCATTCGCAACGCGGATGGTCCATCTCTACACCAAATACCTTCCTGCACTGCCCCAAAAGGCTCACTTTCGCTAATACTCCTACTGATGACGTCATCGATGACGTCACAGATGCTTCGGACATGCCTCAATTCGGAATGTACACCCCGAGAGCTACAAAATGACACCACACACGACGCATTCGGACTAAGGATGGTGCATCTCTACACCAAACTCACCCTCACGCACCCACAAAATGTCCACTTTCGCTACTACTCGTACCGATGACGTCATCAATGACGTCATAGATGACGCGGACACCCCTCAAATCGGAATGTACACCCCGAGAACTACAAGATGACACCTTCCAGGACGCATTCGAACCGTGAATAGCCCATCTCGACCCAAATACCTTCATGTACTGCCCGAAATGTGTCCATCTCTCTGCTTGGCCTCACTTCACTGATGACGCTTCCACAATGATGACGTCGTACAGGATTTGACTTTGAACATCCTCTTGTAATCGGAATGTACACCCCGAGAACTACAAGAGGACACCTTCGAGGACGCATTCGAACCGTGAATAGCCCATCTCGATCCCAAATACCTTCATGTACTGCCCGAAAATGTCCACTTTCGCTACTACTCGTACCGATGACGTCACCGATGACGTCACAGATGACGCGGACATCCCTCAAATCGGAATGTACACCCCGAGAACTACAAGATGACACCTTCCAGGACGCATTCGAACCGTGAATAGCCCATCTCGACCCAAATACCTTCATGTACTGCCCGAAAATGGCCACTTTCGCTACTACTCGTACCGATGACGTCACCGATGACGTCACAGATGACGCGAACATCCCTCAAATCGGAATGTACACCCCGAGAACTACAAGATGACACCTTTCAGGACGCATTCGAACCGTGATTAACCCATCTCGATCCCAAATAACTTCCTTCGCTGCCCCAAAATGGCCACTTTACTTACTACAACCAACTGCGCATGCGCAGATTAACGCGACATGCATTCAAAAACACACCATTCTGACTCTACCCCACACAAGCTTCACTTTGACACCTCACACGACCCATTCGAACCGTGATTAGTTCATCTCTAACCCAAACACACCCGTACATAGCACCCAAAATGCCTGTTTTCTATACTACGGCCAGACTGCGCATGCGCAGACTATTGAACACGGACGAACCATTAGTGTAGTCAAGTGCTCCTCCACGAGAGCTTCAAAATAAGACCTCATTCGACCCCATTGGACCATGAGTGGCCCACCTAGACTCCAACATGTCCACCCCGTATGGGCCTATACACCCATAGCCATGCAGTATAGGCCTATGGGCCTACCCAGGCCTCGGTGACTTTTTTCAAAAATTTCACCGATTCGCACGGGGACACTTCCTATCATGTTCTAAATGACGAGACGGGTAAAACGAGACCCACAATCCGCGATGATGTATAGAAGTACGTTGGGGGGACAAACACTGATCCACTATACCCTCAGTATGGGTCTATGGGGGCTCGGTGACTTTTTCAAAAATTTCGCAGATTCTTTTGAGGACACTTCCTATCAATGTTCTAAGCGTAGAGACAGATCAAACAGGACCCACAACCCTACCACCAAACATATTTTTTCCCAGGGGGACAAACATCGGTCCTATACCCTCAGTATGGGACTATATGAGGCTATATCGTACTTTTTCAAAAATTTCACCGGTTCGCACGGGGACACTTCCTATCATGTTCTAAATGACGAGACGAGTAAAACGAGACCCCACAACCCTACCGCAAATGTATAGAAGTACGTTTCCCAGGGGGACAAACATCGGTCCTATACCCTCAGTATGGGACTATATGAGACTATATCGTACTTTTTCAAAAATTTCACCGATTCGCACGGGGACACTTCCTATCATGTTCTAAATGACGAGACGAGTAAAACGACACCCCACAACCCTACCGCAAATGCATAGAAGTACGTTTCCCAGGGGACAAACATCGGTCCTATACCCTCAGTATGGGACTATATGAGGCTATATCGTACTTTTTCAAAAATTTCACCGATTCGCACGGGGACACTTCCTATCATGTTCTAAATGACGAGACGAGTAAAACGAGACCCCACACCCCTACCGCAAATGTATGAAGTACGTTTCCCAGGGGGACAAACATCAAACCTATACCCCAGTATGTAAGGACTATGTAGAACTCGGTGACTTTTTTCAAAAATTTCACCGATTCGCACGGGGACACTTCCTATCATGTTCTAAATGACGAGACGAGTAAAACGAGACCCCACAACCCTACCGCAAATGTATAGAAGTACGTTTGCCAGGGGACAAACATCGGTCCTATACCCTCAGTATGGGACTATATGAGGCTATATCGTACTTTTTCAAAAAATTTCACCGATTCGCACGGGGACACTTCCTACCATGTTATAAATGACGAGACGAGTAAAACGAAACCCCACAGCCTACCGCAAATGTATAGAAGTACGTTTCCCAGGATGGTGCTATACCTCCCATACCCCATATAGGCATTTTCCCGTAATTTAGGATAAAGTCCGTATTCCGTATTTTTTCAGGAAAATTTTTACATACACCCACCCTGGAACTAGGGGAAGATAACTCTATTGATAGACAAGCCCCGTTAAGCCCGGCGACCTATATACCCCTCATACCCCATATAGGCATTTTCCCAGGTTTTTCAATAAAGTCCGTTTTCCATTTTTTTTTTTTTTCAGGAAAAATTTTACATGCACCCACCCATGACTGGATGCCCCTTCACATAGGCTTCACATGGATACCTCATAGAACTCCATCGGCCCATTAGTGGCTCCCCTAGCTCCCAAAACGTCTATTTCCATACCCTTGGGCCACCGCGCATGCGCAGAATGCCCTAATTCAACCCCACACCCAGTCCATTAGATGCCCCTTCATGAATGCTTCACTTTGATACCTCACTCGACCCCATCGGTCCACTAGGGGCTCCCCTAGCTCCAAAAAGGCTATTTTCATACCCTTCGGCCACCGCGCATGCGCAGAAGGCCGATATGTCAACCCCTCACCCAGCCCATTAGATGCCCCTTCACCTAAGCTTCACTTTGATACCTCATACGACTCCATTGGCCCATTAGGGACTCCCCTAGCTCCAAAACCGCTATTCCATACCCTTGGGCCACCGCGCATGCGCAGAATGCCGATATTTCAACCCCACACCCAGCCCATCAGATGCCCCTTCACGAATGCTTCACATCGATACCTCACTCGACCGCATTGGTCCATTAGGGGCTTCCCCAGCTCCAAAACGTCTATTTCCATACCCTTGGGCCTCCGCGCATGCGCAGAATGCCGATAGTTCAACCCCGCGCCCAGCCCATCAGGTGCCCCTTCACATATGCTTCACTTTGATACCTCACTCGACCCCATCGGTCCACTAGGGGCTCCCCTAGTTCCAAAAAGGCTATTTTCATACCCTTCGGCCACCGCGCATGCGCAGAAGTCCGATATTTCAACCCCACACCCAGCCCATTAGATGCCCCTTCACGAATGCTTCACTTTGATACCTCACTCGACCCCATCGGTCCACTAGCGGTCCCTACAGATTGCCGAACACTTCCACGAAAACCCACGGGTTTGGGACTACTTTCGGTCCGCGGAGGCAGACCGCATCACCACCAGACCGCATCACCGCGGAGAAATACATGCCCCAAGGTGACGCCCCATTTACCCAGACCGGAAGTGACGTCATACCTGCGCACAACACTCCTGCGCACACCGCCCCAATACCGCCACATTTTTTTTCTGCGCATGCGCAGTGAGGCGCTATCCAGTCTTCTTCACCTTTGTATACTACTTGTGAGGCTTACAGCTGGTTCTCGCGAGAGTTGCACCAATATGTGAGGTTTGATATGCTTAACTTGCGGTTTGAAGTGGAAAATTTGGCCCGAGATCCGCACATGCTGCTCGCAATCTGTACTTGATCCACACATGACGCCCGCAATCTGCACTTGATCCGCACTTTTATTTGCGCCACTAGACTCCAGACTTATCCCGAATGCTCCCGTCTTCTCCCACGAATGCCACACCTCATTATCGTTTGTGGAATATCCACCAGTCTACAGCCTCTTTCAACTTTTGTTAAAAAGGTGAATGTTTGCAGGCGCCACCTTTAAATGGTGACGGTCATCATCTTTCAAGGGTGATGAATTTGCGTCATCTCCCTTAAAAAGTTATGTCCAAACTTCACACTCATTGCTCATCGCTCTTCAGAGGTAACCACTATCGTTTTGGAAGGTAATCATAGAAAAAGGATGAGGTATGGTTTTTCATTTGTGCCAATTCGATCTCGCAAAAGTCGACGCACGACGCACGACGCGCGACGCGAAAAGTCGACGTCACGTTCCGTCGCGCGTCGACTTTTACAATGTTAAAGACATAGGCCAAAACTCGACATCGTGTTTCAAAAGTCGACGTCAACTTTTGCCCAATCTCCTAACATTGTAACATTGTAAAAGTCGACGCGCGATGGAGAGGGCGACGTCGCCTTTTAAAACGCGACGTCGACTTTTTCCGTCGCGCGTCGACTTTTGAAATGTCGACGCGCGACGGACATTCGCGTCGGGCGTCGCCTTTCAAAAAGTCGATGGGCGACGCACGACGGAAAAAAAACTAATTAGAAAAACTAATTAATAGCTTGTGTAGCTCAAAGGAAATGTGGGATCTTACTGTTTTCCGGCCGAAAACGAAAGTAAAAATGATCCCACACCTCACCTTTACTTTGACAGCATATAGTCACTAGTCTAAAATGGCAGAAAAGAAAGCCTTACAATTAAAAAGGATTGTATGATTCGCGATATAATGCAACGTGGGGCGTTTTATCAGGAGACATTGATCAGGATCTTTTCGGTTTTTATGTCCTCTCGATTGAGGGGTGTGCATTTTTTGGAATACAGGTACCAGTGTTCGAAAGTTAATCAGCAAAAGAAAACATTTCAGACAGCGAAACAAATATATTATGTTGTACAGTCTCCATGCATGCCACATATATTGTCATTTTTGCTATCTTGCAGTAAATTCTCACCAAATTACCAACTCCTGTCAGGCGCTACAAGAATCGAAAATCACAGCTGTGAACATTATAGTAATACATGCTCCCCAGACATTTTGTAAACCAAAAGCCGACAGGCGACGCGAATGTTCCTCGCGCGTCGACTTTTCAAGAGGCGACGGAAAAAAGTCTTTAAAGGCGACGTCGCGTCTTTAAAGGCGCCTCTCCGTCGCGCGTCGACTTTTACAATGTTAGGAGATAGGGCAAAAGTCGACGTCGACTTTTGAAACACGACGTCGAGTTTTAACCACGACGTCGAGTTTTAACCTATCTTTTAACATTGCAAAAGGCGACGCGCGACAGATTTTTTGCAAAAAGGTGAAAAAAAAAATATCCCAGTGTACCCTAATCTCCCTTATACGAGTGCTTCAAAATTATGGATCCGGTCCGGTTGAAACCGTACGGTACGATAGGCCTACCGAACAGTATGAATCAGATCATGGACCAGGTATGAATCAGATAATGGTTCATACCTGACTGTCGGTTTTTATGCATGTTCTACCAGTATTACAAATCCAGGTAGCTAGTAACCTCGCCGTGTTAGTTAGTTATTGTATGTGCGTATTTGAAGCTGACCTTAGTCTAAAATTGATTATGATTCACCATAAATATTCCCACTTATATTACATGTAGATATTTTAATGATCGTCAGTACGTGGGCCGCTGTTCACAAATATTAATGAATGGCAACTCCATCCCATCTGTATGGACATGGCTGTCCTATTCCCTGTGAAAGTGGCTAGTTTTTATTATAACACGAGCCTGTCATTAAAAAGAAGGTGTGAAATATGTCCACCGAAAACTCATGGGATTGACCTTACAAAACATCATCCGAACGCATGGCACGATCATACGTGAACACTTCTGATGATTCTTAAGTGAAACGTGAAATGCTCTTGCTTACAGAGCGGGTGCGATGTGCATCATTTTATGCGGCTACCGAGTACCCCCCGTTATGAGCCTCGACATCTCTTCCACGTTACCTTCTTGCACCGGAAGTGAACGACAAGGCTAAAGGAAGCGAAAAGCTCGTGCAGAAATTTTACAGTGAGTATCCAAGCAATAATAATGCCATTGTTTCTTTGCTTTGCCTCTCACATCACATATAAAAGCATATCGAAGCACTATGAGTTGATAATTTCACATTTTGACTGAGTTTCATCCATGATTTTTTTGAAAAGCGCTAATCTGTAGCCGTTGTTGTTGTTACAGTTAGGCGTTTGCTGCTTCTTTCGTCTCGGATTGCGTGCGTCTGAAGTCTAAATTAATACTCGATCTTGATTCCAGGGTGTTGCCTTTGTTACCTAGGAATGTGACGTCATTACCAATCACAATAGACTTCAAAGACCAGTTTGGCAATGTCATGTTGATAAACATGTACTATGGTTATACCATTAGAGTTACCCGCCCTTGAGTATGTTCTCCTGTCACGCCGGTACACGTGGTACTGTGCGGGCAGGAAATAAACGTCTGCTACTTGCCCTGTAACTAAAGTGTTGTGTTGTTTCACTCTCTCGTGAAGATATTACAATTGGCGACGAGTTGGACCCATTTTATTGTGTGTTACAACCGTAAACTTCGTCATGAGTCATCTGGGAGTCCTCCACGAGTTTGAAGACGGCGAAAACTGGATAGATTTCGTCGAGAGACTTGATCAATATTTGCTTGCAAATGAGATCACAGATGCAGACAAAAAGCGCGCCATCTTGTTGACAGTATGTGGATCCGCGACCTATCGGTTGATCAAGAACTTGTTGGCACCAGAGAAACCGACAACCAAGTCGTACGCAGAGTTGGTGGAGCTGGTTAAAAACCATCAACAACCCAAAGCGAGCATAATCGTGAGTAGATTTAAATTTCACACTCACTTTCGTGAAACAGAACAGTCCATTGCTGATTTCATGGCGGACTTGAGGAAATTGGCTGAACCATGTGAATTTTCGGATTTCCTTGGAGAGATGCTACGCGATAGGTTCGTCATCGGCATTAATGATGACCGAATCCAGCGACGACTTTTGTCAGAAACAGACATTGATTACAAGAGAGCAGTAGAAATAGCCCAGTCAATGAAAACTGCAGAATTAAATTTGCAGGACATTGCCAACTCGAACAGTTCGAAAGTAGGTCAAGTACACCAGGTTGAGACGAATGTACAGGGCGTACACCAGGTTGAGGCTAACGCAAATGGGGCAAGACAAAAAACTTTCCCCCCGAACAGAAACCAGGAAAATTCTGGCTATGCATGTCATCGATGTGGTGGCATAAATCACTCAGCCTGGGAGTGTAAATTCAAAAATGCGACCTGTCACAAATGTCATGGAAAAGGTCATTTGCAGAGATTTTGTAGGGTTAAGGAAAAAGCAGAAGGGACTTCCGTAGACAAAAACAGAAGGCCTATAGGGTAACAGAATCTTCTGGCGATGAGTCAGATGACACATACAGTTTGTTCTATAAGTCGTCGACATCCAGCACAAAGCCAATCACTGTGAATGTGGAAATAGAAGGCCTATCGGTCGACATGGAACTTGACACTGGTGCTAGCATGTCTTTGATTAGTGAAAAGACTTTCAATGAGTTGCCATGGAGTGGCAGTAAGCCAGTATTGTCCCCATCTGGCACAGTGCTCCGCACATACACGGGTGAAGCGGTTAACATCTGTGGACAGACAGAGGTTAATGTGAAGTATGGAAACGCAGTCAAAAGTCTTCCATTACTAGTTGTGGCTGGAAAAGGTCCTACGTTATTCGGGCGAGCATGGCTCAGTGAGTTACAATTGGATTGGCAGGAAGTGAAACGTGTATCGAACTGGCTGCCTGATATGGCTAAAACCAAATATCCAGAGGTTTTCAGCGGTGGTTTGGGAACATACACGGGCCCCAAGGCAAAGATTTATGTGGATCCGGACGCAAAGCCGATCTATCATAAAGCTCGATCAGTGCCGTACATGCTCAAAGAGAAGATCGATGCTGAGCTAGATCGATTACAGCGAGAAGGGGTAATTTCTCTTGTTGAGCATAGTGAGTGGGCGTGTCCGATAGTGCCTGTTGTAAAAGCTGATGGTGAAAACATCAGAATCTGTGGTGATTATAAACTCACTGTAAACAAAGTTTCATCTCTTGATCGTTACCCTGTGCCGAAAGTGGATGATGTGATTGCCTCCCTTGCTGGGGGTACTGTTTTCGCGAAGTTAGACATGTCAAATGCCTATCAACAAATGGAACTTGATGAAGATTCCAAGAAGTATACCTGCATAAACACTCACAGAGGTTTGTTCGTTTACAACCGGGTTCCATATGGGGTAAAATCAGCTCCAGGTATTTTCCAACGGCGAATGGAAAATTTGCTGAAGGGTATTCCCCACACAGGGGTATTCATTGATGACATTCTGGTGACGGGGTCCACCGAAGCTGAGTATCGCTCAAACTTGGATGAAGTTTTGAAGAGACTGAGTGAAAGTGGACTAAAACTGAAACTGTCTAAATGTGTGTTTGGAGTGCCAGAAGTTATCTACTTAGGTAGAAGAATAAATGCAAAAGGAATCAGTCCTACTGAAGAAAAAGTTAAGGCTGTTAAGAATGCCCCCACTCCCACAAATCTCACCCAACTGAGATCTTTTCTTGGTATGCTTAACCACTACTCACCATTTTTGCCAAATATTGCAACAGTGTTAGAACCACTGAATAGGTTGCTCCGTAAAGATGTAAAATGGGAATGGACCGGCATTGAACAGAAAGCTTTTGACAAGGCAAAGGAAATGCTTTGCTCTGAAACACTGCTTGTCCATTTCGATAACACCAAGAGTTTGACTCTGTCATGTGATGCGTCAGCTTATGGCATATCGGCGGTTTTGGCTCATGCAAATGTGGATGGAACCGAGTCTCCCATTGCATACGCTTCCCGCACACTGTCACCAGCTGAGTGCAACTACAGTATGGTAGAAAAAGAAGGACTAGCTTGTACCTACGGCGTAGTGAAATTTCATCAGTATTTGTATGGGAATCATTTTACACTGGTGTCTGACCACAAACCTCTCATGAGTCTATTTAGCGAGAGCAAAGGTATCCCACCCATGGCCTCTGGTCGTATACAGCGTTGGGCACTCACCCTAGCTGCCTATGATTATACTATAAGATTCAGAGCTGGCAAGGAAAATTATACTGCTGATGCACTGAGTCGCCTCCCTTTGACCAGTCCAGATTGTAAAGTACCTTTGTCAGGTGACATAGTGTTACTGATGGAAAATATCAATGCTGAACAGTCACCTGTTAATTCTAAGCAAATTAAAGGGTGGACTGACAAAGATCCTTTATTATCTCACATTAGGCATTGTGTTCAAACGGGGAATTTTAATGAACCTCAGGGTGGGAGTGAGAGTACCAGGTCAGAATTCAAGGTGTACGAGAGACGCAAGGATGAACTCAGTGTGCAGGATGATTGTGTGTTGTGGGGGGCTAGGATTGTAATTCCACCCCAGGGTCGCAAACGAATTATCTGTGAATTACATGAGGGTCATCCAGGTATGACAGTTATGAAAGCTGTCAGTAGAGGGTTTGTGTGGTGGCCCGGGCTTGATAAGGCTATTGAAGATTGTGTTAAAACTTGTACCAAATGCCAGGTGAACCATAAACACCCACCGGATACCCCTATCAGTATGTGGGAATGGCCTGAAAAACCCTGGTCACGTATCCACATAGATTTCGCCGGCCCCTTCATGGGCAAAATGTTCTTGATAGTGGTAGATGCACACTCGAAATGGCTTGAGGTGGAGGTGATGCCTTCCATAACTGCAGAGGTAACAGTTGAGAAGTTACGGCAAATGTTTGCAAAGTTTGGTTTACCTGAAACCATAGTTTCGGACAATGGAACCACTTTCACAAGCTCCTTATTTCAGGAGTTTGTCAAGAAAAATGCGATCAAGCATTTGACAAGCGCCCCCTTCAAGCCAGCTTCAAATGGGCAGGCTGAATGGGCCGTTCAAACTTTCAAATATGGTATGAAGAAAATGACCACTGGTTCCACTCGGACAAAATTGTCCAGATTTTTGTTCGCATATAGGAATGCACCTCACTCCACCACAGGGGTGTCGCCAGCATCACTGATGTTTGGACGAGCATTAAGGGTTCCACTCAGTTTAGTGCACCCTAATATGAAGGAAAGAGTATCTGTCAAGCAGGCACAGCAAAAGCTATACCATGATCGCCATGCGCAAAGTAAGCAGATCGCCACAGGAGATCAGGTTTATGTACGCAATTATGCTAGAGGTCAGTTATGGTTACCAGGTATGGTTATACAGCAAAACAGTTATAACTTGTTTGTAGTGAAGCTGTGTGATGGCCGAGTGGTGCCTAAACACTTGGACCAAATCCGGTTACGCAGTACGGAGGAGAGGGATGTGGAACGGGACATTCAGCTGGAGGGTGAGAAACCAAGTATGGGGGAAGTTAATACAGGTTGCGAATTTGTCAGACCTAGTCACTCCCATGTTCTTCCTCCCTCTGCTCCGTGTCAAACTGTTGATGTAGACCTACGAGTTGAAAGGGTACCGGATTCTTGTGCTGCAGATAAATGTATACCTGTAAAGGTGCAGTCTACTGTTGAAGAGTCATGCATTCCTCATGTTTTGCGTAGATCAGCACGCACGGTCAAGCCACCCCTAAAACTGGACCTGTAACTTTGGCTTGGTAAAATGACCACATGTAGCCTGTAAATTGACTGACAGTTGTGTTATCATTGTTCGATTAAATAATGTTAGTTTAAATACTGTTCATTGGCCCTAGGCAAAATTGTTGAATGATTTAAGGATGAGTGCTGCTTCAAGAAAAACTGTGTTTTATGGATTTGAACTCTTGAAGAGAAGTTGTATTATTAAGGGGAAGCTGTACACTTAAGGGGGGAAGTGTCATGTTGATAAACATGTACTATGGTTATACCATTAGAGTTACCCGCCCTTGAGTATGTTCTCCTGTCACGCCGGTACACGTGGTACTGTGCGGGCAGGAAATAAACGTCTGCTACTTGCCCTGTAACTAAAGTGTTGTGTTGTTTCACTCTCTCGTGAAGATATTACAGGCCAGGTGTTACAGGTGAGCAGATTCATGCGTGATGAGATGCCCAGAACGGAAGGTGAGCAATTCCATAAAATTGAGATGTAATCAGAAACATTTGTCAATGAACATGATTATCTATTGATATTATTAGTGGATTAAAGGATTTAGCTGTCACAATAATTAAACTAATCGGTTTCTTACGTTACTGTAATTTCTCCTGACCGGGAACAGATAAATGTTACTAATCACTATGTGGTCACATCAACAACAGACATCCGGTGAACAACACGTGCTCTAACTAGGTCAATCTGTGACGAACTTTAGATCATTTGTACATTGATTACAGTAACAGAACAGCGTGTTCAGCTAATTCATTAATACTCACAATAGTTCCTCTCTGTCCCTCATCGACAACAACCAATTCACAATACTAGAAATCATCGAAACAGAGAGATTTTCGTCAGATGATATGGCAGACATCTCATAATATCCGAGTGCCACGACCTCTATCGGCATAGATCGACACTACACACAGAGGCACATACAGAACAGGGGGAATAATGCTCAACGTCATTTAGCCTTACTGGCGAACACCAGCCCACAATAGCCAAACATTTTAATATGGGTGTCCAAAATTCAGGCCCTTTGTATTGAGGGCGTGATAACTCTCATTCCCCATCATTTCCCTGAAATTGATATCGTGAGAGCGAATAAAGACTCCCAGACAAATGAAATTTTTATGAAACAATATTGTGATCACTCCTCATGTCACCGAAATCACTCCTCAGCCATCTCTTCGAAGAGCTAATCACAGCTCTCAGCCTCTGTTGCTATTTTTAAACACCAAGGTCTGAAAATTGCTCTCTTTCTCCAGTTTAGTCCCTATGCAGTCCCTTTTCTATATCTGCCATGTTACGTCCGTCATGTCTGTATGATTTAGGCTGTCCAAAATCTAGGGTATCCAAAAGAATGCTGCACCCTGGGGGTTACCTGGATTCTCATATCAAAATAACACTGGCCAAATGGCAGCTACAACCACCCTAGCCACCCATGAACCAGGACAAATAAGCCCAAGCAAATCTCTCAAGATTTCACTGAGTTAGTGCAGATAAAATATTCGAAATAGTTCATAGCAGTTTGCCTTATTCTTGTTTCATCAGCGACTGCTTGTTATCCCTTATTAACTGGCCTTCGAGTGGCACACTGTGGAAAGTGATAATAAAATTACAACATACTATGATGCAAATAAACCAGCCCAAAAACTGATGAAAACTTCGTTTCATCTAACTCCTAAACAAATTCATTTCAGACTACATGCCTATATCATGTATATCCTTGAGCACATGATGATGCAGCCACGCCTTGGAGAGTGATCACGCTCTGCCATCTACCACTATGTCCTTCCTTGATTCTGGGAGAGTGACAGTTCCCTCTCCTTAAATATCCCCAAAATATGCTTTTCCTTTTAAGAATAACAGTTATCCCTCCTAAATCTTATCTTGCAAATCTCTCCAAAATATTCACACAAGAGCTCTCATCCGCTCTCTTTCCATTTTCACATTTCAATGCCTGTGATATTGCAACTCACCTGCACAATTGCACCATCAACAGACAAACTGTAGGCCAACCGTAACCCAAGCAGCTGAATTCCTGACCCCTCTCATTCCGCGACCGAGAGCTGGACCTCCCAACACTCGATCTTGTGGAAGGCATTCACAGCAGCAGCTTTCGCTGACTTCAACTTCAAGATCGATCCTGCTGCATGGTGACGGGGTGTAGCATGTTGTTGCTGTTGTTGTTGTCGTCGCCTGTCTGCGGCGCTGGATCGCATATCAATCTGCACCAGAGCAGGATTGCCCATATCCGAGACCACTACACGGCACACATCTGCCAAAATACTAAGAATAAAATTAAGAGAGGAATGGTACGAGTGGTGGTGGACAGAGAAGAGTTGGGTATTGCGAATGGGGGGGGGGGGGTATGTCAGGTGAAATTCACAACCAATCTAACTGGCAAATTTAAAGAATTTTCTCAACCATCTGACCGTAATATGCCAGTATATCTCAGCTATACAATGTTGAAAATCATATCTATAAACAGATTATCGCAAAATTTTCTGATAACCATTTCCTTCCAGAAAGCCATCTGCTCTGATGGTCAGCATATCCGAAAAGGAATACCCGGATGTTCGAGGATTGTAACTAAGGGACATAACCCGACGATGCAACACCTCCCCTCGGTTCAGACAATAGAATAAATTGGTTTATCATGTAATTGTATTTATGATAAACTTTATTAATTGCCAAAAGATGAATTAGTTTGAACACTGGCGGTGAGAATACACAATCATGATTGGTTTGTTATCAAGTTTAGCACGTCGTTCTTGTGTTTAACGCGTAGTTGTTTGACGGATTATGGCGTGAACAGCCCTTCATAACAGAGTCTACAGGCTCTAAAGGCAGTGGAGTGTTCGCGAGTGGAACAGCGTGATGTAGTGTTCAAAACAACTTCTGATTTGCCCGCTCGATGAATTTCAAATCAGTCAAATAGAACTTTCCAAACAGCAGAATGATGATGGGAAAGGGGTCGGAAAGGCCTGTAGCATAACTGAACGAAGAACAACAAGTTATTTAGTTTCTTTTTAAACATGCCTTTCTTTGGAGACATCTTTCGTATTCGCTATGGCTCTAGCCGTTACATATATTAGGGGGTGTGTCTCTAAGTTTACCGTTCGAAAAAATTATTGTCATGAGAACTCGCATCCTTTTTCGCTGTAAACGATTCCTGAATGAATGATGAAAGATAAGCTTCAGTACACTTAATATCTTTGGCAGCCGTGTCCACTCCAGCTATAGGGTTTAATTTTCGTTTCGGCAACTGTTTGGCGCGAGAAATGTATATCCGTTGCGGCGAGTACTATCAAATTTGTGCAGATTGTTCGACTGCATTTCGGTCAAGGTATTATTACAATTACGTATTGAGGGATTGAGCACCGCCAAGCGCCTAATGTCTCAAGTTCAAGAGAAGAAAAAGCATTTGGGGATATAGCGCTTCGTGATTTATTCATACAGCACCAAGGACTAATACCCATCGGTGGATTTTACAGACAAAGAATAACAACAACAACAAGGTTCGGTCATACTAGAAACTGCGCGGAGACTAATATTAACTTAACTGAACTATAGACATTTTTATGTATATTTGGTATATCGCAACTGTCCGTAAGTATATATTGGGTATTAATATTTTGCAATTACTGCAATGTTTGTGAAGTCTATATTGAGTTGAGGCAGACCTCACTTTTCTACCAAGGCATGTTTCAGAGTGTTAACTAATGGATTCATCATTAGCTAACATCGGCTGGAGGAGTCTAATTTCCATTGTATTGAATAATATACAATTATTGCATGTTATAGAGTGGGACATCACGATTTGTCAGCTCGAGACAAGTGATGTACAACGAGCACGCGCAGCGTGAGTTGTGCATCACTTGTCGAGAGCTGACAAATCGTGATATCCCACTCTATAACATGCAGTAGTTGTTTTATTATACCGAATGTCATATTTGAATAAAATGGGACTTTATAATCATGTGAATGAGGATGATACGGTGAAATAAGCACATCGTGTTCAACACTGCGAGTACCGTTGTTCATTTCAAAACGCCGTGTCAAGAGCAACTGTTCAACCTCGGCTTGTTTGTCAACTCAATCGCATAATTTGGAAGAGTAACGTTCTCGGTGATCTGACGTACCTTTTCAAAAGATGTCAAATTTATTTCATTCAATTATCAAATCACATTCACCAATTTCTATCACCAACGGGCCGACGTATACACATCAGGCCGACATATACACATCGATCTTCGCTTCGAGGAGTATGTTGATGCGCGCGCTATGGGAGGCAACTCTAGTTTAGTCCGACAGATGTCGCCGTGGAATAAATGTCATGTCCAACGCTCTGCCGTGGTACATGACATTTATTCAATGGTAAGGCAAGATATGACTGCATCATCACTGAACATCACGATTTGTAGAATGACATGTGACAGGCTGTCAACCAATGAAAACATTACAAATTTACATGAGGTATAATAATTGTTGTTGTTACAGCCATGCCGGTCCGTAATGAAATCATATCAGCGGACCCCTAACCACATATTTGCAACTCAGTGTATGTAGCCACGACTGAGTTGCACATCGTTACTAGGACAGACATTCCGTAGCGCCCATTTCTTCGTGGCCAAACAGGACAAACATGTATAATGACGGGTTGTACTATTACCCAGCGGTTGCCCAGCCGCTGCCCAGCCGACATATATTTGTTATTCCCGGCATTATTCTGAGGAATTACAACTATTAATGCATTCTGTTATATTTATACAATTCTGCTTTTATCTAGTATATTTTCAGGTAAATATCGGGTCCTGAAAGGCCCTTATTCGTCGATTCATTCTACCACGCATGAAACTTTGAGAATCAAAGATGGCGATATGTAAATAAGAAGGCGTCGTATGCTGCTGGGGTAACCGAGGTGGAGCTTGACAATGTGTGTTAGTGATAGTCCCCGCTGATGACGCCTTCTTCCTTGCGACATATTGATACATATTCGTGTTATTAGCGGTGCATGCGCATTGAAGCGTTTCTTGCACTTCAGTCATGTTCAACATTTGAATGTGATAGGAAGATAGTGATATGTCTTAGTGCTATATATGTGTACTTGCGTTGCAGGAATGAGCCAGAAACTTTGTGTTTGGGGATATAATTATATTTGACCTGTTTACAACCCGTTAAATGCCAGTCATTCTATATTTTGTTGGCTGAGTTCAGGTTGTTAACGTGCAGTCAATGATATCTTTATATGGCTACATTTCATTGGTTGATTTAAAAAAAAAGAAAAATATTTTGAAAGAACAAAACAAATTTTGAACCTTGTGACAGCTCAGGGGAAAAAAAGAAGAATAAATTGACAAATTGGGAAGGTAGATATTTTTTTGTACTATGAATTCTTTTTTACCATATCCCTTTTACCATCTTTATGGCTCTTTAGTTTTCGACGACATTGTTCTTAAGATACAAGATGATTGTTGTGTTTTTATTTCAGCGGGACTAAATTGTCTGTCGTGATTGAGAGGACAGTGGAAGACTTAACAGTAAAGCTGGAACCTCTTCAGCGCCAGGATCATTGGTGCAAGATGATGGGATAACGTACTGGCATTCTGCAATTGTATAAGACAGAACCAACAGCCCAGTATGCGGTTGGAGAACAACAAGCTTGTGTTGAGCATGATCCATGTGAACAAGTTCCGGTAAGCCCTGAAACACAGTTGTCGATTGGATTAAAACCAGATCTACAAAAGTTGCTCCCCATTCTAATTGTCGCTCATGTACATGTTGATCTGGCATCAACACCCTCATTCCATCGTTCTCAGTACTGACCAATTACAGATCTTCTTCACGATTTAGGAATGTATGTCTAAAACGTCAAGCTTAGACCATAAAATAGAGAATAAAATGTTGATTCGATGAATCAAGATAAAATATACGAGATGGTTTATATACATATATATTCCATGCACTTGTTGTCCCCTCCCTGCAGAGTTAGACTGGCCAGACGTTTGACCTTGATCTGCCGAAATCTAGATATTTCAACACTTAAAGATCTGGGTTTAGTTACACACAACAGTTTTTGGATACGGTTCTAAGGAATCGTGATGGAGTACATGCTACAGGTTTATATTAAATAAAAAAACTCATGTATGTAATTATGCACACAGAGTTTCGAATATGTATTCAATAACTGAACGTATTGAAGTGGAAACAAGTGTTGATATAAAAATAAGGCTGATGTTGTTTTCTATTTAATTTAGTCCTTCGTGAAGAAGTGTTCTGAAGACGAGCAGACACGTGTCAATGATTTTTCTCTGATAGACCTTTTCCTGTGGTCATGCACACGATAAACTTCAAGATAGCAGAGAAGACAAAACTGCCCAACGAATCTTTGACATTTCGCGATCCAGAAACAGACAATAAAGGAAGACTGACACCTGGAAGACTTCATACTTGTGAAAAGCCATACAAATGTTCATTCTGACTGAATAGTTTTTCACAGAAAGGAGACGTAAGGAAACATGAAATAACCGACACTGGGGAAAAGCCATACACATACTCACTATGTCTTCAAGGTTGTTCATGTAAAGTAAACCTAGAGGAACATGAATGAACACATACTGATGCAAAACCATACAATTGCTCAATCTGTCCATATAGCTGTTCACAAAAGGGAAAAGTAATGGAACATGAAAGAACGCACACTGGTGAAAAGCCATATAAATGTTCACTCTGTCCATACCGCTGTTCAAGCAAGGGGAGCATAAATAAACATGAAAGGGCACATATTGGTGGAAAACCATATAAATGTTCCCTCTGTCCATATAGCTGTTCACAGAAACAGCACATAAAGACACATGAAAGGACACACACTGGTGAAAAACCGTATAACTGTCCACTCTGTCCATACAGCTGTTCACAGATAGGGACCCTAAACGAACATGAAAGGGCACATAGTGGTGAAAAGCCATATAAATGTTCACTCTGTCCATATAGCTGTTCTCGGAAAGGACGCCTGAAGGAACATGAAAGGGGACATACTGGTGAAAAGCCATATAAATGTTCACTCTGTCCATACCGCTGTTCAAGCAAGGGGAGCCTAAATAAACATGAAAGGGCACATATTGGTAGAAAACCATATAAATGTTCCCTCTGTCCATATAGCTGTTCACAGAAACAGCACCTAAAGACACATGAAAGGACACACACTGGTGAAAAACCGTATAACTGTCCACTCTGTCCATACAGCTGTTCACAGATAGGGACCCTAAACGAACATGAAAGGACACATAGTGGTGAAAAACCATATAAATGTTCACTCTGTCCATATAGCTGTTCACAGAAAGGGAGCCTAAAGGGACATGAAAGGACACATACTGGTGAAAAGCCATATAAATGTCCACTCTGTCCATATCGCTGTTCACACAAAGTAAACCTAAAGATACACGAAAGAAACCACACTGGTGAAAAACCATATAATTGTTCACTCTGTCCATACAGCTGTTCACGGAAAGGGAGCCTAAAGGATCATGAAAGGGCACATAGTGGTGAAAAACCGTATAAATGTTCACTCTGTCCATATAGCTGTTCACGGAAAGGGAACCTAAAGGGACATGAAAAGACGCATACTGGTGAAAAACCATATAAATGCTCACTCTGTCCATATAGCTGTTCACGGAAAGGGAACCTAAAGGGACATGAAAGGACACATACTGGTGAAAAACCATATAAATGTTCACTCTGTTCATATAGCTGTTCACGGAAAGAGCACCTAAAGGTACATGAAAGGGCACATACTGGTGAAAAACCATATAAATGTTCACTCTGTCCATATAGCTGTTCAAATAAATGGCACCTAAAGGAACATGAAAGGGCACATACTGGTGAAAAACCATATAAATGTTTACTCTGTCCATATCGCTGTTTAAAAAAAGTAAACCTAAAGGTACATGAAAGAAACCACACTGGTGAAAAACCATATAAATGTTCACTCTGTCAATTTTGCTGTTCACGGAAAGAGCACCTTAAGACACATGAAAGGACACACACGAAAACCGTATAAATGTCCACTCTGTCTATACAGCTGTTCACAGATAGGAAGCCTAAAGGAACGTGAAAGGGAACATACTGGTGAAAAGCCATATAAATGTTCACTCTGTCCATATAGCTGTTCACGGAAAGGGAACCTAAAGACACATGGACGAAAACATACTGGTGAAAAGCCATATAAATGTTCACTGTCTATACAGCTGTTCACAGAAATGGAGCCAAAATGAACATGAGAGGACACATACTGGAGAAAGACCATATAAATGTTCACTATGTCCATATAGCTGTTCACAGAAACGGAGCCTAAAGAGACATGAAAGGATACTTACTGGTAAAAAACTATATAAATGTTCACTGTCTATATAGCTGTTTACAGAAAGGGAATCTAAAGAAACATAATAAGACACATACTGGTGAAAACCATAAACATGCTACCACTGTCCATGTTGCTGTTCAAAGATAAGAAGCCAACAGGAACACCGAAAAAAAGCATAATACTGGAAAGCGATAGAAAAGGTTCTTGCATAGTGCCCGTTTATGACATTTTCGTATACATTTTAAATGTTTCGTAGATTACAGCGAAATGTTATTGGGGTTCAAGGAGTCTTAAGGTCATATATAACAAAATGCTTGCTGAAATACATACGACAATGCCAAAAATAAACCTAAAGTCCAATGTTCAAAGTCCGAGGTGATTTTTGACTATGAACGTAAACAGTATAAAAGGTTATTTTTCTTTATGAAACGCAGCATTTTTTTTTCAGTATTAAAAACAAAATTGCAATCACACTCAAAGCAGCTAGAGGAGATTTTACCATGGGAACGTCACAACTCGTTTGTTGTTTGGTACACAAGATCAACATCGTGTTAGTGGATCGAAAACATCTTTCCTTTTGCATCTTGCAATGGAATGCAGTTCGTCCTGCAATGGATGAAGGAAGGGTCCATTGTAGGCATGGCAACACTAAACTCTGAACACACAATAACCCGTGAACTCACAAAAACCCGTGAACACATTCACCACTGAACAGACACGGGTTCGAGCTCCGCTGGTGCGTGTGTGGAAGTTTGGCAGTTACTTGCCGGCGGTGGTTCTCCGGGTACTTCTACTTCCTCCAGCATCCAAACTGGGTGTCACCATATGGGTGTTGTGACATTGAGTGTGATATTAGACGACCCCCACTCGTGAACACACAATAACCCGTGAACAGACAGTAATTCACAAACACAATAATCCGTGAACACACAACCCATTAACGATCAATGAAACGTCAACACTGAAGAATCGTGAACACACAACAACCAGTTAACACAAAATAACCCATCAACACACAATAACCCATCTACATTCAATAACCGAAAAACACACAATAACCTGTGGACTCGCAATAACCCGTGAACACACAATAATCTGTCAACACAAAACCCCGGAAACACCTACACATGCTGAACCCACACGGGTTCGAGTCCCGGTGGTGCAAGTGTGAATAGCTTTGAGTGTGACATTAAACCAACATTTCCCCGTAAACACCCACTAACTGATGAATATACAACAACAAATGAGCACACAATAACTCGCGAACACACAGTAACCCGTGCTGGTCAAAAAGTTCGATGCTGGTGTGCGTACCTATTGAAAAACTTAATTATGAATGAATCCACGATGATTTTGTTATTTACATGTTCAGTTCAGTTCTTTTATTCCTACGAAGTAGGCTACCATCTGCAAATTGTCCAGTAGTCAGTCAGTCAGTGAGTCTATCCAAATCCTTTTGTCGGCAAAATGAGGAGAACCGTTGACATTAGAACCTTGATTTTTTTGCATGAAGGTGCATTAGGGGACTGTTATCAGCAAGTTTTGAGCTGACCTAATTTTCAAGAAAATTTCTGGTGATTTTTGATGAAAATCACTGATGATTCTGACTTGGGCCGTGCCCATCGTCATAGGCAGGATTTCAACTTGGTGTGTGGGGAGATTTCCAAGTGTTCAGTGCGCGCCGGAGTCCTAATGCCTACCCCACTTCGTAGGTCCTGTGACGTTAGTCACACTGCTATGTTTACAGAAGAAGGTACATGTTCCTACGAAATAGGCTACAGATCGCAAATTGCCCGGTAATGAGTGAGTCAGTGAGTCCATCCGAATCCTTTGGTCGGCAAAATAAGGAGAACCGTTGATATTAGGACTTTGATTTTTGGCGTGAACGTGCATTAGGGCATTGTCACCAGCAAGTTCTGAGCTGATCGAATTCTAATGAAAATTTAATTGATAATTAATTTTTTTTATTATTCATTGATGACGAGTGCACTGTCATGCCTATCGGGAACCCTTGGCAGTAAGCTTCACTTTGACTTTTAAGCGCCTGGGACTAACTTCGGCCGCCCAGCACTAGAGCAAAAAATAAAAAATAAAATGATGCGACCAGCACTAGAAAATATCAGAAACTTTAATGGTACTGGCCAAAATATGTCGGCATTTTACGTTTCTAGGTAGCTCCGCCATGTTTTCCCTAATAGTCCACTCCACGCTTCCCGAACATCTGCCGTAATTGTTCGGAATATTCTGGAACCCTCGTGATCATGCTGGTCGTTGTTAGCCGGTGATATTGCTGAAGGCTACCGAAATCCCAGAATCTCGCGTCAGGCGAGCTGTATATGCCACGACGCATGAAGGAAGCAAATCATTTGATCGGAGAATGGAGGTTGTTATTTCGTCTGCTACGAAGTTTTACCGAGCCACGAATATCACTCGACATGTATTTTATAAATCATTGTCATGAAGCGCCAAGCAACTTTGAAAAACTTCTTCTCACATAAGCGTCAGAGATCCAATGGAGATAAATATTTTGTTGGCTTTCGGTGGTCGTTGTTGTTGTTCTAAAACGTCAGCTTCCGAAAAATATTTTAATTATATCTATATTAAAAGCACACATGCATGTGTGCGCTCGCTCGTACGTCGTAATCAGTCTATTAGACCTATATGTACTATGCGATATCTATAATATGGCTAGATTAACAGTACACTTGAATCTATAGTCTGTCCATTTTAATTAGTCGTCTACTTTGGAGCTTGTCAAAAATCAGTAGATGTCTTTGCATAAATTTTCTTTTTTGCAGCATGTAGAACAAACTGGACTCTACAAAATGACTACCATTCCTCCTTGATATCGATAATATATGACGCTTGAAATAACTTTGTGATTCTCTCCATATAAAACTGCAGTACAGTTGTTTCATGTACCGGGTCTCAATTGCATAGAGAAACGTCATAATGTATTCATGTTTACTAGCACGAAGGTCAACACTGCCGTGTACGGTCATAGAGGTGTGTGCGTTTTATCATTCAGCAATTTCACTGGGCATGGTATATAAGCGACCCTTCAACGGACCGCCTGTTATTACTTAATACGGAATCAATGACCTTTGTGCCAGTGAGTATGAATACACTATGACGCCTCTCTATGTAATTGAGGCCCGCTTCATGAAACGAATGCACTGGAGTTTTGTATGGGGATAATTACAAAGTTATTTCAAGCGTGATATATTATCGATATCAAGAAGTAATGGTATTCATTTTGTAGAGTTCGGTTTGTTCTACACCTTGCAAAAAGAAAATTTATGCGGAGTTAACTACTGATTTTTCACAAGGTCCAAAGTAGACGACTGATTATTCAATTCAATTCGACTTATTTCTATACATGGCACATACAGAAATATTAAAAGGTTCATATTAAAAACTACAGGACAAGACAAATGCATATACATACACATACATATAGATACATACATGTGCACACAGATAGAACATGGTACCTTAACAAGGCTATTTGGTCAAACCCAGTGTGAGTAAATACAATTTACCCATATAATCAGTCATGTGGCGGGGATGCAATTTCGTTCCTTTGCTCTCTCGTTAAGCAGTTCATAGAAAAATTGCCCTATTATTGGTGAAAGATGCATTGGTGGGTTAATAAGAAAATAAAAAATTTCCAGATCCGTCAACTTAGGGAAATATTGGCAAATGCTACTTATGATGTTATAAAATATATCTCTTAGTTTTTCGCCGCTAGGACATTTGCACAGGAAATGGAATTCATCTTCTACTGTTTTGTCGGTTGTTATACATCCCTTGCACAATCTTTTATCTCTGTCTATATTTCTGTATCTACCCGTTTCTATTTCAAGCCTGTGTGCACAAATTCTGAGTTTTGTTAGGGCCTGTCTGAAATTTCTGTTTTTAATGAATTGTAGGTAGTTTGCAATGCAGTAATTTTGTTCTATGTGCTTATAGTGGAGAAGTTTCTCCGACTCTTTCAACTTAAGTTGATAGTATTGTATATATTTTGCCGTTAGTTTATCTTTTACATTCGATGAGATTCTTTTGCGTTTTAAAGAGGAGTGCGGAAGCTCCTCTAACATGATATCATTTTTTTCCATGACAAGATGGGAATAGCTGTGCCAGCCAATTCCACTGGTTTGGAGTGATTTGCTACAAAGTACTGCATCCCGAAGTATAGGTCTGTCAGCATTATCTTCAAGATGTGCCATATAATTTAGAACGTTTGTACGAATGTCGACAATAAGAGGAAATCGTCCAAGTTCTCTTTTACATGCGATATTGACTGTATTTTTACCAACTTGAAGATTTAACTTGCAGAACTTTGTATGAACTTTCTCAAATGGTTCAGATTCAGTTAGCATAAAAAATCTGTTAAGGTCGTTGTTTTGTAATTTGGTTAGGAGTTCTGAGCCCCAAATTTCGGAATTGTATAAAATTATTGGTTTGACAAGGGTGTCAAAAAGCTTATTGTATAGTTCAGGTGGTGGATTTAGACCAGAAAATGTTTTGTGTAATTTATACATAGCTTTTAGACCTTTCTTTTCCAAGTCAGTTTTTGTTTGGGAAAAGTTTCCATTAGAATTGAGTGTACAGCCAAGATATGTGTAACTGTCAGCCATATGGATTTCTGTAGAACCAAAATGAAAAGAGTTTGTGTTTACTTTTTTTCTTTTTTGAATAACCATACAGTTTGATTTAGTTGAATTCACAGTAAGATGCCATTTTATACAGTAGTCGTATAGTATATCAAGACAATTTTGGAGACCTTGAGGTGTTTCTGACATGATCAATAAATCATCAGCCCATAAGAGATGAGAAAGACTTTCTCTCTCCAGAGTTACTGGTAGACATTTTTCAGCTGGGAATACCAGATCATCTACAAATAAGTTGAACATAGTTGGACTAAGGTTATCGCCTTGCTTAACACCCTTTTGAGACTTGAAGGCACTCGTAATACCACCATCGATTTGTACTGCTACATTGTTTTGGTGGTACAGAGATTTAATAATATTATAAAATTTTCCACCAATGCCAAGTCTAAGTAACTTTAGTAGGAGGCCATCTCTCCATACACAGTCAAATGCTTTCTGGAAGTCAATAAAGCATAGATATACTTTCTTATTAAGTTTTTGGACATATTTGTTTACAATAGTTTTAAGAATAAAGTGATTATCAGCAGTACGTCTGTTTTTACGGAATCCTGACTGATTGTCAGAGATAAGGTTATTCTCATCCGTGTATTGGTTTAGTCTGTTGTTTAATATGCTGGAAAATAATTTTCCAAGACAACTGGCGATAGTAATACCTCTATAGTTCTTTGCGTCAAGTTTATCTCCTTTCTTATGAAGGGGTTTGATATATCCTTCCGCCCAAGATTGTGGGAGTATTCCACTATCAAAAACTGCGTTGAAAAGTTTTGCAAGGGGTGACAATATGATGTCTTTCCCATATTTCAACATTTCATTTGATATACAGTCGAGGCCGCAAGATTTTCCGATTTTCAAATTTTTTAGGGCCTGGATGATTTCTTTTGTTTTTATATGACTATCCAAAATTGAAGTCTTTTGATTTTTTTCTCTTGACTTTAACTCGCCGAGTAGTTCTTGGGATTGTTGATCTTGATAATTCAGAGTGTCAGAATTGAGCTCTTCGAAATGTGAAAACAGTTTTTCATTAAAATGTGGTGGAAGATCCAAATCATTTTTATTTTTTTCAATTAAGTTATTTATTATTTTCCAGTATTCTTTAGGATTATCATTTTGTAGATGTTCAAGTTTATTATATATTTCATCTTTAACAAGTTTTTCTTGCTGTTTTTTCTTTTTCTTTAGTTTATTCTTTGTTGTTCTCAATTTAGTTTGCAGATTACTATCATGTGGGTTATCAGCAAGCTGTTTGGCTGTGGTTTTAAATACATTTTGAAGTTGTACAATATCTTTTGAGTTGTTTTTCGCAATTCTTCTCTTTTTAGCCTTGAATGTTTTTAAACAGGGAAAATTCCCTGTTTCTTGCCATGCTATAGGTGAACTGGCGTATGGGTAATTTCAGAGGTGCGATCTATCCAAGCGGTATGGTTTTCATTACAACACCCCTGCGCAAAATGAGAGAATGACTGAAAGTTCCGCGTCACTCCGTTTATTGAATGCGCTATGAAGTAGTTCGACCTAGTTTCGAATAATTTCTCTGAATTAATCTCACGACGAGCCGTTTCTAGGTGCAGATATTGAAGAATATGTCGAATGCGTTTCCTGGACAACACTTCTGCTGATATCTTGAGAGATTTTCTTCGAAAGATTGTGTTTTGTCTGTAAACTGGTCAATATGGCACAGGTCGTAGTCACGGAATATACCCACTTCATCTTCGGTTCTGATAGCCAATGAAATACACCGAATTTACGAAAAGACGTCATGTTTTAAGATCGGCTGAACCGCACTGCCAAAATTATAGTGCAGTCCCGGTGAGAGAGTTTGAAAAGGAGAGACGAGGAGGCAGTTTCGTTTTCGTTCCATCAGTCGACTGGAGAGTTTTGACACTGTGCGAGTGTGACATTCGGACAGATCGAGGTGTGTAAAACGTTTTATACCCGTCACTGAATTCATTACTTCTTTCCCGGCGCACACGTGTTAATATTATCAAATAAATGAATGTTGCAAGATTCCGCGCTACTGCGTGACTGAAAGCCGCCGTTTTGTGTGCTAAGTTTGAAAACATTTCTTGCAAGGAAAACTTGATTTATTTCATAAAGCGAAAGCATCCTTTTTACTGCAATTTTCACATTGACTGATCTTATCGTCCTGCATCATTTGTCATCCAGCAAAAGTAATGTTCTTGATTCTTACCATATCCGTAATGACAGCTCGTTGAACAGGTCAGGGAAAAGGACTAACTGGGATATATATCCCAATTGGGATAAAATATCGCAATTTGAATATTTTTTTCATACTTCCATATGTTCAAGCTGGCCACAGGGACGAGATTCTACTTTATTTCCACTCCCAGAAGATCCTAGGCAAGCCATTGGTCGACAGCGGTCACGTGCCGTTGGGATAAAAACACATATCAAACTGCACTGGCTGACCCAGTTGACGGCAGTTTGTAATGTAAACAAACATGGCAGCTGGAGTGTTCTGTCAGCGACAGCACTGGAAATAAAGAATATATCGGATATCAACTTTGTAAATCTGACCGATAGTATGTGCGACTGTTCCTGGAATATCTGGAAAAGGTAGTGTACTGTGACTTTGAGTAACAGTTGACGAAAGCCGCCTTGACGCTTGACTTCGCTTCAACGATCTCGCCTACGATCACATGTGCCGGTACAATGTGAATGATGTGGACGTTTACCTCTGATATTCGCGTTTATTCTTATTCGACGTGTACAATTTTAGGTTACATGAATCAAAATACTGTTAGCAGATAGAAAACATTCTTAGAATACGTTGTTTAATTCAAGATTGACCATTTTCAGACGTTTTTTGTTCGAAAACTGTGCCGTCTTTTTCACTGACTCGACCCCAGCTCGGCCGATCAGCCAAAGAGTTGGCGATCAGACTCTAGCGCTGTACGGTCTTTTGACTTATCATTTCGAGCAGAAGTCATGATTTCTTGTCATATTTCTATGAAATATGACCAAATCTACAATGCTGATTCCGAATATTTCAAAATATTTGACGCGTCTCCAGCCGTTTTCATTATGACTTTTGTCGTATTTGGTTAGCAAGTTTTAGACCCACTTTACCTCGAAACTTTCCCGAGTTGAAAAAGCTGCTCGTAGAAATAAATACGTTATCCTGTCTGCGAGTTTGATACTGAATTTTATCCTGTTTCCTGGCGAATGCCACACTCCCGCTTCGCGGTCGTGTGGCATTTTCGCCAGGAAACAGGATAAAATTCAGTATCAAACTCGCAGGGACAGGATAACTTATAATATTGCATATACATACCCATCTCACACTTCAGATATATCTGAAGTGCGAGATGGGTATGTATATGCAATATAGTAGAATCTCGTCCCTGTGAAGCTGGCATATTGTGCTAGTAGTTCTTCTGTTCGTTTAAAGACATACAACAGTGGTTATTGATGGGAAGTATACTGCAACAACAGCATCAAAAAGTATTGCACGTAATTGCAATTGCACAGATAATAATGTCGACGAGAAAAGGTCAGCAAAATTATACAATCGTATTGTCAGTTTTGTGAAGTAGATTCCATCTTGTTTTTGGTAGTTTTGATGCCGAAATCCGACATTGCCGTTAAGTATGAAAATCGGTGAAAATATCCCAATTAGGATATATTTCGATATCCAAACTTTGATTTAATATCTTAGGTGGGATATATACCCAATCTTAATAAATTGATATCCTATCAATGCTCCCCAATCGTATATGTCGCTATGTAGGATCTTACTGATTTCAATTGAATTTTGTGTTCGGAGCGCCCAGCTCATGAATATTTAATAGTCTTATGACATCACAACCGCATTTTAACTACTTTACTTGAGTCGGGCAGGGGGGATAGGTTCATGGACTCAAGGTTACGTCAAGGACGAGTCCATAATTCTACCCCGCATTATGGAGCCAACCTGGCGGGCGGGCGGCAACATCAGAAGATTTCCCCACAGCTTGGCGTGTGCTTCGGCTGAGCCAACCAGAAAGCACTTGTCATTACGTTCCCTTCAAAGCACTATGAAAACCTCTCGGGATCGGTCAACACGCGCCTTACTGCAAGCCGGTTAGATCCTAACAGCGACATATCCAAATGGGGAAGCAGTTAGGATTTAATTTTAATTAGATTGGATATATACCCCACTTAGTGCTTTGCTCTGACCTGTTGAAGTTGACAAAATAATTTTCCGTTTGGGCCAGGCAGTGGAGGTAAAATTATTTTTTGATGTTAATAATGGTTTTCTGTGTCTGTGATTGAATTTTTTAGTAACGTAAGGGTATTTTTTCTGTGTGCAATTGCTGAATGGATTTTAAAATAATTATTCGATGTACCGGTAGGCATACGTGTAATCTTGAAGAAGACCTATAGGTTACTTATATTATTTTCTGGTTGTCATTTGCCACACAAATAAATATGAATCAGATTCAGTGACTTCATTCTTGTACATGTCTACAATAACAATGTCATTGAGCTTTGGCTGCCGGTTGCTGTGGTGATGAATACATAAACCATGAATGAAAGCCGATCTGCTTCCTGGGCAACAATGTTCACTATGATGCGGACACCGACCTCTGCAATATTGTAGGGTTACTACCAAAATGTTATCTTGTTTAGTTCAGATAATATACAATTTTTAATCTTCGGTGTTGTGTTCTTTATCGGGGAAAGGTAATTTCATTGGGTTGTCAAACAATTGTGATAACAGTTGAACGCCTCAACAAAATTGTTTCCATCGTCCACTGGTACCACATATGCAACTCTCATTTGCCTAGACTTTCTTTACAGTATTGCTGAAGTATCTTCAATAATTAGAGCGAAGCTTCACAAATTCACATCAGGTATGCAACGAGAGACACATCAGAAGTAGATTGAACAGGACCAATTCCTTCCCTGTTTTTTAGCAGCCTTGGATGCTTTCATTTGAGGTTTTGGTGGGGAGACTGTATGTGCTGCGGACAGAAGTATGTTGTTAATGGTTACTATTACGTTATCGATACTAGTTTTATCAGAATTAATCTGATGATTCATGAAGTTTTGTATTTTTGACTGGGATACCGTTGATAGTAATTCCTGTCTATATCTGACAATGTTTTCTTCAGTTAGATTGTACTTCAGCGGCATGGGGTGCAAAGTTAGATTACTTGTGAAATCTAAGTTATCACTTTTGTTACATTTAAACAGAGTTGATATTGGGCAATGGACTGATTGGTGTGTTAGTACCTTAACATTAATACTAACCACATTATGAACAGTGTTCTGGTGTGCAAGTACATAATCGACTGCACTGTTTCCCAGGTGTGTGTGACATGTTAATTTACCCACATAATCGCCTGGAGTTCGTCCGTTTAATATCCGGACACCAGATGCGAGGCAAAGTTCAGTTAGTAATTTACCATGATGTCTTTGGTGTGTACAGTTATCTTGAGAGTGTCTTGCATGGTGAATACTGTCTGAAATGTAGTCATCTGGCAATGGGATGTATTTATCATCATCACATCTAATGTAATCATCCAAGACTGTGTTATTTATAACAGTTCTTGCATTTGCATCACCCATAAGAAGAACCATGCCCTTTGAGTTAAAATGCGCTATCTCGCTTTCTAGTGTGTGGAATTGATCATTAAAGTAAGGTGAGTCTATGGGGGGTATATAAAATGTACCTATGTAGAGATCGCTTTTCCATCCAAACACATTGCCTGGCAATCTGATCCATAAAGTGGAATTGTTAGTAGTTGACATTTCAGTGACATGGGGGTGATATTTGTCTTTATAAAGGATGAGTAACCCACCGGATCCCCTGCCCCATGACTGTTTTGAAGTCTTCACACTATGTTTGACCTTTTTACAGTAACCCTTCAGATCCAATGTCACACAACCAGTTTCAATATTATTTGTTGAATTATGTGTTTCCTGGAGACCTATTATGTCATATGTCCCTAATAAATGTTGTAATCTGATAATTTAAGTTTATCCCTCATTCCATCAATATTCCATGAGAGCAAAGATAACAAGCCTTTATACCTATCAGTTGACCACATTATAATAGTAGAAAAGTGAAGCTTAGTTAATTAAATGGAAAATCCCTAAAAGTGCTGAGTAGTACGGTGAACATGTTAGTGAATATATTCGTAATGGATATAAACATACTGTTTCAGTTACTTAACTATTTCCACTTACAGGTGATATAAATGAGTCCATTCCTTAGTAGAGTTCATTAGTTATATTTTCCCCCCAATCATTGTTCCAGATATCGACACCTTGTACGGTACCCGTTGTGCATTATAAACACATAGTTTTATATCCATCTGTTGTGTCAGTGGTCGAGTGGATCACTATCATACCAAGGGTAGGCAGACCAGCACGGGGCCCAAAACGAACTCCCCAGACGCCTGATATATTTCTACACCAGGCACACAGAAAGCCACGTCAGGGCCCAGCGCAAGCCCACCCGCTCTGATATGCCTGATACACTCAGTGTTGTAACTCCCCATATTCCCGAACACAATGTGCATCGAGTATATATGTATTAAGTATGGGCTATTACTAATATAGTTAATGTTCAGTATTAGATCAGTTATAAATATATTACTGGTCCAGTTATTGTTCATTAGATCAGTTATACATATAAGATAAAATATCAGTTCGCGAATCTATAATATACCTTACAGTAACGGTAACCATGCATTATATGAACCTTTATCACAGATAGGTCATTTAAAATCAATTGTTAGTATATTGTTAAGCTTGTAATCATCAGTGGTCTATTGCAATCAATGTCAATTAATTGGGTATACTGTAGTATGTTCATAATTTGATTTACATGCAGTTCTGTATTCCCATGGTGGGATTAATTAAAATTATGAATTACATAGAGACCAATTAAGACAAGTTTGACCATCAGTAAAATATACTATCACAGAGTACACATGTGCACACTGTATCATACGAGTACAAGAACGAGTAGAAACATGTACAGCATACACATATATTGGTATCTATCACAGTAACCATGAATTATATGAACCTTTATCACAGATAGGTCATTTGAAATCAATTGTTAGTATATTGTTAAACTTGTAATCGTCAGTAGTCTATTACAATCAATGTCAATTAATGGGTATATTGTAGTATGTTCATAATTTGATTTACATGCAGTTCTGTATTACCATGGTGGGATTAATTAAAATTATGAATTACATGGAGACCAATTAAAACAAGTTTGACCATCAGTAAAATATACTATCACAGAGTACACATGTGCACACTGTATCATACGAGTACGAGAACGAGTAGGAAGATGTACAGCATACACATATATTGGTATAGGTACAGACCATTTGAGATCGACTTTTACTGTAATCACAACATTGTAGTTATGGGCAGTGTTCTCCTGCAACATTTATCAATTAATTTGTAACATAAGATTTATCATATTTATGTATTTATGCTGATGTTAGATTTAAACTCATACTGTTATATCACATTGGGATGAGTTAAAATCATGTACCACAATTAAGTTACTTTGAAACTGTTAGTCCCAGTAGTAAACACCACTAGTTTTACAAGCCATTTTGTATGTATTGGAGACCCCTAGTTACAGGCTTTTCCGACACACTCTGAACCTGTAGCTAAACCCCACAATGGGAATATTTTTAATTTTTTGTAGATTTTGGGGCCAGTGTCCCAAGACCGGAATTGTATTTTCAGTCAAAACTCATTAAAATTAATTTATATATAAACCTATAATGTTTAACTTTGAACTTTTACTTACAAGTAAAAAGTTAGAAGTCGGTTCAGAAACCCGCAACCAGAGGTATCCATTAATGTATACATGTATATACCAAACCTCGAACTCTGCATGCCACATATGTACAGTCAGATACTAGTGAATAATATGCATTGTGCATTGCAGTTTAATTTGTTCTCCATTGTGAATAAGGGCTCAGAAATAAGAATGATCTTGGATACTGCCTAAAACAATGGATCATTTTTAATATTGTAATTATAATCAGAATAAATGTCATTGTGAAAATAGAATAAAAGAAATTAAAGATTACACATTGTCTTTCCTTTTTTTGTTGAGATATTACTGAAAATGTTATACATGTATTGTACTGATAATTTTCACAGTTACAATCTTAGCAATATGTCATCATATTGTAATATGGTGTTTGTTCATATGTATAGTATCTACATTTAAGAGTGACAATGGAAAGATTGTGAAATTTAAACTGTATTTTCTTGAAGAGGTGAAAACTTGTTGTTTATCCTAAAGTCATGAGGCCCTGGACAATGGGAGCGGTTGTATGACATTGAGTTCATGGATGGTCGTCGCTGTTGAGATCTGGGAAAATGCCACTTTTGGTAAGATGGAGCATTTGACACATTAGCACTAATGGATGGATGTCGATATGGCTGAAGATACACCTGCGCCCTCGATGGGAAACGGTCCGGATCTGTATGTTTGTTACTTCCCTGGTAATGGCTTCGTGCTATAACATTGTCATACAGTAGTCCGAAGTGAGGGTATAGAACTTTCTTATATACCCGGACCACCATGCCGATTCCAGCTTTGTTCAGGTGTTTATGGTCCATTGCTGGGAACCATTCTTGATTCTCACTGATCTGGAGTAGGCTGAGGTATTTGACATTGTAACTATTGCACAGATTCCGGAATTCAGCATCCAGTGATTTCTTTTTTGATCTAGAAACATTCTGGTGAAATACAGCACTAAAATACACTTTACAGTCATCCAGATCTGAAGCGGTCTGGAGCAGATTTGAGAGGTCGTTGAGTATGGTTGTTTCATCATTTTTCTCAATGTCGTTTCCCCCTGCTTGAATTATAAGGTGTTGCGGTTGGTATCTAATATTTGTGACAAAGTTTGTAGCTCCACGTAATGTTTTATTACGCAGTTCGATACGGGTAGAGCGATGGTTAGGGATCAAATTTTTGGGGTTGATCGGCCTCACATTGGAATCCCCCAAAATCAGGACATCAGTTCTTGGTTTTGGGCTCATAGAGTTGTCCCCCTTGTTTTGGTGGCTGTTTTCGTTGTATTTGATTTTGTCATTTTGTGGGCCCTCTGGCACTGGTATGGTAGGAGATGGTAGGTCTGTAGGTGCCGAGCGTAGGTCCTCTTCAGCCACAGGATCTAGTCTCGAATGTGACCAGTTCATCACTGGATAGTGGATCAGTAGCGAATTCACGGGTATTTGGGCTGTCTGTCTGGATTGAAGACTCTGTATATTTAGGTCGGCTGAGGATCTGGGAATATGATGGTAGGTGTTGCGAGATCTCAGAAAATTTCCTGTTCATATTATCCGACAGCTGATTGACCTTTTTCACAATATGCGCTAACAGTTCCAGAATTTGTTTGGACTGGTTAGTATTCAGTGTTTCATCTTGTGCAGTTGTCGTGCAACTACCTTGGTATGTCAGACCTTTATTCATTTCAAGCAGCAAGTCACACACTGAGGATTCGACGTTCATTAGACTTTTAAGTGCTGGATCCTCACACTGCACACTGCGGGAAATTTTTGTATCATTAGTTTGGCTATCTTGCGACTTGTATTTCTTTGTATTATTCAAGGGGCCTTCTCCGACTGGATCTGATTCAGTCATCGGTTGTAGGTTGGTGGATTGGCTCACAGTAAGATCTAATTCTATATCTGTCTGATGAGCAGTTGGTGTGGTAGTGTGACACTCTAATATTTCTGAAATTGCAGTATCCAGAGAATTTATTGCACTATCAAGTTCAACATCCAGAACTACAGGCTGAGGTATACTGCCATTACCATGGTCAGAACAAGTTAGGGGACTGTCACAATCAGAGTGTGGTGATGATTGCCACGAGATCACAGTCGGGCACATGGTATGGCATTGTGCTCACTGCTATGGGTGGGGTCACATTGTTGCCATGGTCTGGGCTTGATGATGTGCCCATTATCATAGGTACTGCTAACACACAATGACTGTCGACAGCTGTATTAGCTTGCTCAAGTAGTAGTATTTCGTTACCATCTTCCTTTTGAGTTTGATTAACATGTGTACAGGGTAATGTCAGTCTATCACTTTGAGCGGGGTTACAAGAGGTTTCCACAGATGTGCATTGCAGCACTGTACGGTCTAGGTCGAGGTGTGCGTGCGATACTTTGTCGAGGTCTTGTTCTGGGGACGAAGAGGCGACTCTTCTTTCTGTGCACCTGGTTATACTAGTTTCAATGTTTTGATCAATTTCATGGAGCTCTGCACAGCTGTCTATTTTCACCTTCAGCTGTTGTAGGTACGAGCGTATGGGTGACACGTTCCCATTAACAAGAATTTTGCTGGTTGTATTGTAGAAATTAAGAGATGTTGGTTTTTCTTTGCATCCATCTTTGTCGATAGATGTCACTTTTAGAATTTTCCCACATTTATAGCACTTTTTATCCAACTGTGTGGTGAGTTCTAATTTAACTTCATTCATCAACTGTTTTGCCTGGAAATCTGTATCGATTCTATTGCAGACATATTCATATGCTGCATCACTGCATTCTATTACTATGTGTTTCTGTTTTCCGTCTATTTTCATTTTCTCTGATCTTGAGGCTGCATGTTTTTTTGTTTTTTAGCGCCTTCGATCGGTTTAGTTCATAGTCTGTTGTCCGGACCATTTGAGGGTACCGCGGGTTCGGCTTATTGGGACGCAGGCTTGTACGACGTATGTTGGGTGAAGGTGGGCGAGAGGCCAGTTGTCGTTGTTGTTTGTCTGCCATTGTCCAGAGACTGCAGAGTTCGCCCAGATTTTTTAGCCTTCAGTGATATTTTTTGCGCAGGATTCAATAACGAGCATATCCCGTTGATTTAGTTTGCCTTTGCGGCTTAGAAGAAACAGTGTTCACCGATTATCAGACACTTTTCCGGGATTTTCACCAAGACATTTTCAGCGTGCCATCTTGACTTATAACTTTATAGCAGGATAAGCATGCAGTTGAGTTATTTCACAGAATGTTCAGCTCACTTGTTCTCATGCGTCTTGTACTCAGACTAGATAAAATTACGATGAATGTTCTCAAATCAGCAGGTATCAAAAGACAGTGGTTATATCACAAGCAGCAGAATAGTTCAATAAGAATGCGACGAAATAAACAGGGCTGATCCTACCTTGACAATAGACGTGTGTGAAGAATGGCGTATGGTTTACCAGATTGTAGATTTTTTATGATTGCTGCTTCCTCGTCAAGGATTCGAGCGGGAGCCGATAGCAGTAGATGTCATTACTCTTTTCTGTTCGTTTAAGTAGACACGGAGGCTCAGAGCTAGAGCAAATAAAGTTCTTAATTTTCAAAGTCTGATTTTTTCAAGATGGCGGTCGTCTTTGTTCTTGAAGTCCGTGCTTGATAACCACAGTGTTCACCCTGGCCGGTTAGTAATTCCGTCGATAAAACAGTAAGAACAGGTGTTAAAAGACCACACGCGAATACAACACATCTGTACTAGACTAAAATATATAAAATCACGACATGCTGTACAGAGACCGGGTATAGCAGGCTAAAAGCAAGAGCAAGTTTAAAACGTGACCGTCCTGGTCGAGAGCAGTCCACCCTTAAAATGGACAGACTTTAGTGTTGAACTGGAGATTCCTGAGTAATCTATTTTTAGCCTAACTGACCATACATTGTAATGTTGACACACATTCCGACGGTATCCGTTTTCACTCATTTCCTGGACTTGGAATTCCGTTGAGATGGAAGGCATATTATACTGGACGTTTTATATATCCAGCCTATACAACATTGCATAATTTCTTCAGTTCAGTCATTAGTTAAAAAATGTTTTACCTCAAAAAGAAATAAAAAATGACTGGATTTTATGAGAGAAATTACTAAATTTAAACACAACAATGACCCTATCTGTTATTACTGAAGAAATCGATAATAAAATCATCGTTGTGTTTTAAATTCAGTAACCTATAACCAGTTGTTTATTTTTTTGGTGTGGGCTTTATTGTTCATTGATTATTATTATGTACTCTCTTCAGATGAGGTACCTTGAACTTGAATGCCAAATAAATATATCCATGGGGAATGGCTCTCTAGGGATGCCTGATTTGATTCTTGCATTTTAACAAATCTCTGATCTTGACCTTTCTCACTTCAATTTTGTGTTTCTTTTCCAGTTTCCTGTCTTATTTGGGACTAGAAACATTTACTTCTCAACTACTCTGACAGAGCACCATTCCCTATGCTAATTTTAAAAACGAATCGCCTAATGCCGAGAAGGGGGGGGGGGGGGTGTCCAGGGTAATAGAAACCGAGGGCGATAATAGTTGCTACGCTAACGACTCACCAGCGGTGACATCTGGTAAAGTTAATAGTTCCCACTGTCAATTTAGAGACGCTATATATTACAAATTGCATTCTAAACGAATAATATCTGTACCCAGATCACACAGGCTTATCGTCACTGTAATATTAACTTAAAAATATTACATATTTGGCAAAATGCAGCTCATCTCTGTGTTTACAATAGTATACTTTAATGAAATGACATATCATTATGATGAATTTCGAAAAAAAGACTTGGCTACCACAGAACGTTCAAATTTGGATAAATTATTAATTGGATATTTCTCATTTTTATAGTCTTGCTTAAGCGTTACATAGGTTCTCAATTTTGGTTGATCTAAAATAGAGATTGACCATCGGTCAATAGTTTTATTGTGTAAAATTATCTGCAAATGTCTGAGATTATGTCTCAAAATATTATAAAAATTATGATTGATATCAGCGTCAAACAAAATATTTTTAACTTTTACTTATCAATGTT
>JAVTVY010006460.1:0-36913 GCA_036873755.1 Hanleya hanleyi
TGATTTCTATATTTAGTGATATTGAGGTTGGATTGAAGGAGGAACTATATTATATAACTACCAATAAAGATTACATTTTTTCCAAAAAGTAAGCCTACACATCCCATTGCATAGATCTGATGAATACATGTTCATGTATACATGTAGTTAGGAACAATAGGTGTGCAATTTTGAGCACGTTCTTGGTGTAACTTTGTGTGATGTTATGTGAACAAACAAAGCTAATAACAGTGCAATAGTAGGACTAAATCTATCATTTCCAACAGGCAATGGGACACTTGCACTGTGGTAAACCTTCACATTTGTATGCAAATAAAAGAACGCAATGACAACTGTGTCCAATCATACTGTAATGCTCCATAATAATGTGCACGGGTAAAGACTGAGCTCACAAACTGATTCAAACTCACTTTTAATTAATATAGTAAGTTAAATGTGTGGACACAGATATGGTTGTACAAAAGCTTCAGGGTCAACGAGAATTTGATAAAATTTTAGGAAATGGCGTCCTTCATTTAAGGCGACACGAAATTAAAAACTAACAGGGGTTTGGTACTGCGGGATTCCCCCGCCAGTTATTTTGATATTGTACTTCTGAAATAAAATAATGTCAAAAACTATTAGTAATACTATAAAGGAATATACTGTATGTGATTTGGTATGTATGACTGTGTATACAATGTACACTGCATCTCATGCCTAATAAGAAGTCAAAATTATTCTAAGTCCAGCCTAAACAGAAAAGATTAACCCAGAAAACTTTCTAAGTCCAGCCTAAACATAAAAGTCTAACCGGACACCAACACCGACACCGACACCAACACCGCCACTTTCCCCCTCTCTCTCCCCCAATACCTCGCCTACTTCGTATACGGCGAGCTAAAAAGGCAAACATTATTTTCGCAAATTGTATACTTTCGCGATAAGTTTTTTTAACTCCACCCCGAAAATGGCCGCTGCCAGTTTTCCCCGTTTGAGGTCTGTAGACTGACCAGTTCCTGTTTTCTTCTCTTTCCTTGAGCTAGACCTTTTTCAGTCGGCAATTAAATCCATGAATGCCCAATTGCCGCAAATCACACCTCCGTAAGCCTTCTATAGAATGCTAATTGGCGGTCGACGTCTACTCAATCACCCGCGGTGAGGGATTTCGAAAGGCGTGAAAACTGATCAACGGGGCATATTCCAGCATAAAAATTCATCTTCGTGACTGGTTTTCTACACTTTCTCAAAATATATTGTTCCAAAGTGATTAAAGAACGTTTGGTCTATAATCCCTATATGTTGTGTGAGAATATTGTGTCATTATCATGAAGTAGCGGACAATAATTACAGATTATCATCTGAAAAGTATATTATTTTTGTTTACGCTCTGTAGCCGACATATTTTTTTACACGGCAGGTACATACAAACTTGCTAATAACTTTTTTCTATTTTTCATCCGATTATGTCAATTTTTGGGGAGCATAATATATACACTACAGTCCGAACTAAGTGTCTCAGTTTTTCAAAATGTTGCCTTGTTTTGAAGTTATTGGAACTTGAAATAGACATCCATTTTGTTTCAAAAAATAAACTTTACAATGCTCTCAAACTTTTTCTAAGAGTTAAAAAAAATGAGACACATTCGTTTGATTTGAAAGGTTTATTATCACCATGCAAAATCTCGGACTCGTTACTTGTAAACTAATAGGTGGAATTAGCGATATAAAAAAGACATTATTTTTTTGAAATAACTGTTTTCTAACTGCAACAAAACCGTTGAAATAAACGTAAGAATTAAATTTTTACTTTATTCGGAACGCCGGAATCGTGATCTTCCAATCATATAAAATGTGTAAATATATGTATGTGGAGTGGTTGTGATGGAATGAGACAGAATAAACGAGGGTGTCTAATATCAGGTGCTACCCCGGGCCTCGAGTCCTTAACCAAAATGACAGGTACAGCAGAATAAGTTGGTTGCACACTACTGGGAGAGCAAAGAATACACTGTCTGCTCACTGACCCATGACTTCAGATGATCAGCTACTCGGCTTATTTCACTTTACACTATCTACTGCTGAGAACCATGATAAGTGACAAGTTTATAGATCTGTACTATATTTTACCATTTGTGATTATGCTTAGAATAATGTATAATTCGGCAAATATTACATGAAAATCTGTCAGTGAATTTAACACCTCATATTAGCTTGAACTTGACGACATATTCAGCAATATTATTTCACCCATATATATAATAACATTTTCAAAACTTTTCAAGAACTGCGTGTTCCTAAGAAACATATGTACCTATCATGATCACCTTGTGGACGATGTACACCAGGAAGTGCACATTACTGAGAGAACAAACAAAAGCCTTTCTGCTCACTGACCCATGACTTCAGCTGATAAAGCTCTGCTGTATAATCTTACTTTGCCCTATCTATTAACCCAGTAGAGCATTTTGAATTGGTGATAACTGACATAAGTTTATACGTATGTACTATATTTTGTCAGTACCCAAAGAAAGTGTTTTATCTCCAGAATAAAGTATAGTTTCGTAAATATACCATGAAAATATGTCAGTTATTGCTAGTTCAAAATAGTCTTCTGGGTTAATAGATATGGGCAAAGTGAAATTATATAATCCAGTAGCATGATAAGTTGACACAAAAATGTATTTTAGTTTGGGACTTCATCATCAATACAAATATGTCCATTTTTGATGTTATTATTACTGCTTTAGAGGGGTTACTGTTTCGAGGCATGGTACATGTAATAATGAGTGTTTAACAGTGATCAGAACAATGAACAGTACATGGCAATGGTCACTTTGATTAGCCATACAAATCACATGAAAATAAGATGCGTTTCATTGCCCAGGCGAAAAAAAAACAACGGATAAGCTGAATAACAATCAGAAACACACAACTTTGCAATACAATTCTTTGACTGCTTGGTAATATTGACGGACGATACAACACTATTTTTGGTTGTTCATTCTGTATTTGTATTTAAAAAATAATAACCACGGAGCATGAAGTCGATTTATTCAGACGTTTCTTTGTTTCTTCTTAACAGTTCATTTGTCTGATTATGTATGACCAGCAGCCCTTGTATCCCTCATCTATAACCCAGACACCAACACCGCTTCTGAAACCATCGCTGCCATTAAATTATCCATTCACCAAGTTAAGAGAAGATAATAATTCCGCCTAAAGACGTCGAGGACAGTCATTTCTTGAGGTTGAAATATTTTTGTTTTATTTCAGTATTTATTCACCAGGTTAACCTTACCTGGTCTGTTTGTTGCTCCTATTTTCGGAACGACAAAACCTTGAGAGCTGACACTCCTTGACTTTATTTATCATATTGTGGTCAAGTTGACCCTATTTGTTTAACCCCCCAAACAGAGGTTCATAGGAAAACTTCAAAATGGTGACCATGTGGAGTACCAGAAAAGTGATATTTTTCGTCATTTTTCTTCAACATTTGTGCTTTTTCTGCGAGGAAAAGTGAGGAAACGTGCACTGTCAGGTTTTTCATGCGTTTCGATTGTTTTCCACAGAATTATGGCCCTTTATCTTGTCAGTCAATGTTGTTTTTTTCCATATCTCAGTTACTATTTGATGGACAACTTTGAAACTTACATGGAAGATGTTTAGTACATTGCACTGTAAATTGTTTCCAGGCCTTTCAATTATTTTCCTGAGAGTTAGGACACTTTATCTAGTCCGCCAAGAATTTCTTGTCTGGTCCGTTTCCCAGTTACTATTTGATGAACAACGTTGAAACTTATATGGAACATTCTTAGTATCTTTCAGATGTGCATGACTGATGAAATTTTTTACCTCGCCCTAATTTGTGCCACATTTATTGCACTTTACCTACATGTATGTCCATCAACATGTGTTGCATCCTGGTCAGGGTTAGTACTTCCCGAACAAGTTTGAAAGTTACTTGCTTCATGCTTAGTACCTTGTAGATGTGTACTAACTGTACAACCTCGGAGTTATTCTTTTACCTCAACCCTTACATGAATACATACTTGCCTGGACCATAAGCATATATCGGAATGTTTGGAACTACATGCTAGGTCCTCGGCGAAGGCTGATCCCAAATGTTCAAAATCCTAATTGATTGAATGTTTGTATGTTGCCATACAAAAACATTGTTTTTAAGGGTGAGAGAGCTAAATTAGATTTAACGTCGCCTTCAGCAATATTGTTTAAGCCGAGATTTTGATTTAGGACCTTTTAGGAGTTACATCATGTTTTATTTTGAATTTCAGTTCTCGACATCGGGTTAAGTGAAGATAATAATTCCGCTTAAGGAAGTAGATGAATTTCATTTTTTGAGGATGATGGTTTTTCTTTACTTCGGTATTTATTCTATACTATCAGAGTAGTAGAAAATAATTTCCCTTAAGGAAGAAGAGAATCTTTTGAGATTCATTTTTTTTTTCAATTAAATTATCTATTCACCAGGTTAAGAGAAGGTAATAATTCCGCCTAAAGACGTCGAGGACAGTCATTTCTTGAGGTTGAAATATTTTTGTTTTATTTCCGTATTTATTCACCAGGTTAACCTTACCTGGCCTGTTTGTTGCTCCTATTTCCGGAACGACAAAAACTTGAGAGCTGACACGCCGTGAGTTTGTTATATATCATATTGGGGTCAAGTTGGCCCTATTTGTATAACCCCACAACGGAGGCTCATGGGAAAAATTAAAGATGGTGATCATGTGGGGTACCAGAAAAGTGATATTTTCGTCATTTTGCGTTTTTCTGCGAGGAAAATGGAGCAAAAGATCATTTTATTTCACAACAGATTATTATTTACTAATTTGTCATGCAGTGTTTGCGAAGAAAACACACAAATAAAAAAAATCGAAAAATCTGACATAAAATTTGCCCCAAAAAATGCTTTCTTGAAAATGACGTTACTATGACGTCATCATGGCGGCCATCTGGGATTCCGCTCCCCCCCCCCTTTTTTTTAAACACCGTTTCAAGTATTTTTGACCCAAAGATATAGTGTGGTAAGTTTCAGCACTCTAGCCTTGGGGATAGCGAAAATATATAGGGGGTACCCCCCCTCCCCCAGGCTCCAAATCGCCCAGACCAGATAGGATTAAGAGAAGATAATAATTTCACTAAAGAAAGTAGAGGACGTTCATTTCATTTTCAATTTCAGTATTTATTCATCAGGATAAAAGATAAAAGATCGTCAAAGATAATTCCTTTTAAGAAAGCAAAATACGTTCATTTCTTGAGATTTAATTTTTTTTTCAATATTTATTCATCATGTTAAGAGAAGATTATAATTCTGCTTAAAGAAGTAGAGGACATTCATTTCTTGAGTTTCACTCAATTTTGAATTTCATTTGATCATCGAATTAAGAGAAGTAGAGGACGTTCATTCCTTGAGGTTGAATACTTTTTTTGTATTTCGGTATTTATTCATCGTGTTAAGAGAAAATAATAATTCCGTTTGAGAAAATTGAGGACGTTTAATTCTAGACAAATTGATTTTATATTTCAGTATTTATTCACCAGGTATAATGAGAAGATTGCATTTCTTATTGCTGAGTTGTTTTGAACTTCGATATTCATTCATCAGGATAAGAGAAGATAATAATTAGAGGACGTTCATTTTTTCTTTTTCAACATTTATTCATCATGTTAAGAGATTATAATTTTGCTTAAAGAAGTAGAGGACGTCATTTCTTGAGTTTGACTTAATTTTGAATTTCATTTATTCATCGGATTAAGAGAAGATAACTTCGAATGAGGAAGTAGAGGGCGTAAGAGAAGATAACTTCGAATGAGGAAGTAGAGAGCGTTCATTTCTTGAAGTCTTTCTCAGCGTTTATTCATCAAGTTAAGTGAAGATAATAATTTCGTTTAATGAAGCAGAGGACGTTAATTTTTTTTAGGGTTTTTTTTAATTTCAGTATTTTTTCATCAATTTAAGGAGGTTCAAGAAAAATTTGGTTTCAGCTCCACTGCGCTTTTTTTCTGTGCATCTACCAAAATAAGGATACTGAATGAAAATATCAACTTTAAAGAGAACTGTCGTTAAAGGATTTTGGATTTTTTAAAAAGTATTAAGGCAATTAAACAGCAACGAACAAATGCTTGAAAACATGGCGAAATCGGAGTAACTTTGCTTCATAACTGTGCCCGACATGTTTGTATCCTAGCCTATTTGTATGCATACTGTGATTTATTCTTATTCCAGTAATCCATTTTGTTTATTTTTATCCCATTTTGAGGTGTCTGGTCATTTTTGCTAAGAAGTTCAGCCTGTTCAACCATGTTATAGCCGTACAATCGCATCGAAATCAGGGGCGTCGTTAGGGGGGGGTCGTCCGGTGCGAACGACCCCCCCTTGGCCGCGCCAAAAAAAAAAAACAGAAGAAAAAGCAAAAGAAAAAACAAAAAACAAAAACAAAAACAGAGAAAACAAAAACAAAATAAAAAAGCATAAAAACATAAAATAAAAAATCCCATAAAAATTACAGATAGAGTGCCAAGACGTGTAGTGGTGTGTAAAAGGCCCGTTTTGTTTGTGTCAAACCAGGAAGTCAAATGGAGTCCGGCATATTCTTCAATATCGATGCGGGTTTATGCGAAACAAATGTGAAAATAGAACCATAAATCAATACACATTGTGTTCAGATTTGTTTTCGAGAAAACGGGTAAAACGCATCTCCGGCAACCGGAGACCCTGGAGCTTCCGGGGTCTAGGCGGCCCCTGGACCCTCGCCTGTCAGGCTGTGACGATCGCTCATTTTAGCTTTGTGTAAATGAATCGCTATCATATTGGTTCTAATGTTCCATCATGTAAAGGTCATCGTTTTTTTATGTGTTCTTTTTATGTGATAAATATAACTAAACAGTCAAATGGATTCAGGCATGAAGTATGATTTTTTCAATATCGATGAGTGCTTATAAATGCGAAACATACGTGAAAATAGAACCATAAATCTGCATACATTACGTTCGAATTTATTTCTGGGAAAACTCTTAGAACGCGTCTCTGGAGATCTAGAACTTCGGAGCTTCCGGGGCCTAAACGGCTCGTGGACCCTCGCCTGTTGGGCTGTGAGGATTTCCTTGTTTTATCTGTGTGTGAATGAATCGTATCTGTAGGCATATTGGTTTCCCTCCCAAGAACTCCTCTCCTCTCATCGTTTTGTATGTTTTAAATATAACTAGAACGTCAAATGGATGAAGGCATGAGGTGCGATGTTTTCAATATCGATGCATGCTTATAATTGCGAGAAAAAAAATCGTGAAAATAGAATCATAAATGTGCATGCAGTATGATCAGTTTTATTTCCGGAAAAACGTTCAGAACGCATCTCCGGCAATCTAGGACCCCGGAGCTTCCGGGGCCTAGGCGGCCCCTGGACCCCCGCCTGTTGGGATGTGATAGTGGTCCCCAACCTTCAATTACGTTCGGACGCCGCTGGGTTAGCCTACGAGGTATATAGGCCCAAAGTGTTATTATTGTGTTTTCAACATGACAAAGAGAATAAAATATAATACTGATATTTGACAAATGACGTGTTAGTTTAATTGTTGGAAATCGCTCAGAATGCATCTCAGGCCATCTAAGGTCTCAGAGCTATATAATATAACCCTAAATCTGTATACATTATGTTCAGATTTAATTCCGGGAAAACGCTTAGAACGCATCTCCGGCGATCTAGGACCCCGGAGCTTCCGGTATATAGATAACTAGAAGAAATGCATCAAATTAATAAATAATCTTTACCGGTATGCTTAATTAACGTATATTTTTGACAAACTTTGAAAATATGTTGCATTATAACTCATGGATGGTGCATTCAAGATATACAATCATTTTTGCTCGTAACAAAAATACGACACCCCGCACAATATATTTGGAACATTTGCGTACAGTTCGCCATCCATAATATGGCTTGCGAATCGTGTGTCGCCATTATTGCGGAGCGATATCCGATACTTCATCGTATACTGTTCGGTCTTCATCCGGCGGAGAACAGACTCGAGAAATCTGATAAATTACAGGCTTTTCCTACTAGTTCTGAAACATATATCGCCTGAGCTTACAAAATATGCAGATATGAATAATTTTGAACAGTACATGACTAGGAAATGGCGGGTTACGTTGGGGTTACGTCGGGGTTACGTCGGTAGAGTTTAGCTGATTGGCTGACGGCATCACATATTTTGATTTCGGGGAATTCTCTCATATAGTTGCCGAAAGTAGGCTGGAAATGGATACACACGATCCCAGGGTCAGTCTTACCGCGTATAGATGACCCAGATGGTTACAAGTTGATATTTGGAAGTGTCATTGCAAAGAAGCAAGAACAGTTTTGGTTGATGTGTCATATACATTTGTTACAAGTGAAAATAGACATCATATAAATATTTACCAGTGTGCATAAAAAATTATGGGGTACAATTGATCACTTATAAATCCATATTTATGTAAGTAAGTAAATGACCATCGCATGTTTTTTTCTAGGCTGTTGTTTCAATATGTAAACATTGTGGTGGTTTTAAATATAGCCTATTAAAATTACTGTGAGTCAGCGCATCATACCCTAACTGTGAGACAAACAATCTGTTTGTGAACTTGTGGACTTTAAACATACAAAGATCGGCTGTATGTTCTATGTAAACTTAACTTTATGTACCGGTACCGCTACCGGTGTAAGAGAAACGGTGGTCCCCCAGATATTAGTGTCCGCTTGCCATGCTTTTAGTCGGGACACTGACTACTGGAAAGGGTCACTGAGATATCGGAGTCCGTCCTAAATTCTCTCCGTTAAATTTCACGAAGTACGGTGGCCGAGTGGTTAAGGCGTTGGACTTAAGTTCCAATGGACGTAAGTCCGCGTGGGTTCGAACCCCACCCGTACTAAGTTTTTTTTGGTCATCATTTCCGTCCAAATCAACTGAAATTTGTTGGTTTTCGCTTTTGTTGGATGAAAATGCTGATTCAAAATTGCGAGTTGGCTTTCGAAAAATTGAAATCAACAGGGGCGTCGTTAGGGGGGGGTCGTCCGGTGCGAACGACCCTCCCTTGGCCGCGCCAAAAAAAAAAAACAGAAGAAAAAGCAAAAGAAAAAACAAAAAACAAAAACAGAGAAAACAAAAACAAAATAAAAAAGCATAAAAACATAAAATAAAAAATCCCATAAAAATTACAGATAGAGTGCCAAGACGTGTAGTGGTGTGTAAAAGGCCCGTTTTGTTTGTGTCAAACCAGGAAGTCAAATGGAGTCCGGCATATTCTTCAATATCGATGCGGGTTTATGCGAAACAAATGTGAAAATAGAACCATAAATCAATATACATTGTGTTCAGATTTGTTTTCGAGAAAACGGGTAAAACGCATCTCCGGCAACCGGAGACCCTGGAGCTTCCGGGGTCTAGGCGGCCCCTGGACCCTCGCCTGTCAGGCTGTGACGATCGCTCATTTTAGCTTTGTGTAAATGAATCGCTATCATATTGGTTCTAATGTTCCATCATGTAAAGGTCATCGTTTTTTATGTGTTCTTTTTATGTGATAAATATAACTAAACAGTCAAATGGATTCAGGCATGAAGTATGATTTTTTCAATATCGATGAGTGCTTATAAATGCGAAACATACGTGAAAATAGAACCATAAATCTGCATACATTACGTTCGAATTTATTTCTGGGAAAACTCTTAGAACGCGTCTCTGGAGATCTGGAACTTCGGAGCTTCCGGGGCCTAAACGGCTCGTGGACCCTCGCCTGTTGGGCTGTGAGGATTTCCTTGTTTTATCTGTGTGTGAATGAATCGTATCTGTAGGCATATTGGTTTCCCTCCCAAGAACTCCTCTCCTCTCATCGTTTTGTATGTTTTAAATATAACTAGAACGTCAAATGGATGAAGGCATGAGGTGCGATGTTTTCAATATCGATGCATGCTTATAATTGCGAGAAAAAAAATCGTGAAAATAGAATCATAAATGTGCATGCAGTATGATCAGTTTTATTTCCGGAAAAACGTTCAGAACGCATCTCCGGCAATCTAGGACCCCGGAGCTTCCGGGGCCTAGGCGGCCCCTGGACCCCCGCCTGTTGGGATGTGATAGTGGTCCCCAACCTTCAATTACGTTCGGACGCCGCTGGGTTAGCCTACGAGGTATATAGGCCCAAAGTGTTATTATTGTGTTTTCAACATGACAAAGAGAATAAAATATAATACTGATATTTGACAAATGACGTGTTAGTTTAATTGTTGGAAATCGCTCAGAATGCATCTCAGGCCATCTAAGGTCTCAGAGCTATATAATATAACCCTAAATCTGTATACATTATGTTCAGATTTAATTCCGGGAAAACGCTTAGAACGCATCTCCGGCGATCTAGGACCCCGGAGCTTCCGGGGCCTAGGCGGCCCCTGGACCCTCGCCTAAAGTGCTATGATAATCGACCCCCCTTTGAAAAATCCTAGCGACGCCCATGGAAATGAACGTCCTCTACTCCATTTAGAGAATATAATAATTCCGCTTGAGGAGTAGGGGATTTCTAGGGGTTAAATTTTTTTAAATTTCAATATTTATTCATCGGGATAAGAGAAGATAATTCCGCTTAAGAAAGTAGGGGGCGTTCATTTCTTGAAGTTGAACTATTTTTTTTAATTTCAACATTGATTCATCAAGTTAGAAGAAGATAAATCCGCTTCAGGAAGTGGGGAAAGTTTATTTATTGAGGTTCATTTTCTTTTTTAATTTTAGTATTTATTCGTCGCGGGTTAAAGTAGATAATAATTCCGCTTTCGAAAGTATACACTGTTATAAATCCCAACGTAAATTCACAGTTAAATGCACTGGCAGAAAAGATGCCACTACATTCAACTATAAAATTACCATCCTTTTTAACATCCTTTAAACTGTTTTATTAGGTGGCACCGTTGTCTCGGTTCCGCGGAAACATAGTTCACTGGAAGGCTGAAATGGTCAATGCTCGTTCGCGTATTTCACCTCTTCGTGTTAACGAATGCGGTCAGTACAAGTTTCGTAAATACTCTCAAAGGAATCTGTGAAATTATTACACGAATATACGACGTACAAGTGGGGCAAAACTCGTCTCTCCAAGCGCGTATTCTGATAATGCTCTGAATGTTGTATCGTACAACGCAGGTGTCGGATGTTTCTTGCAACTGCATGGACGTTTCGTGTGCACAGATATCAATCTCCATTCAGAGAGAACAAGAAGTTTATGTTACGTTTGTGCGCAGTTTATTCATTCCAGTTGATGTCAACTGAAATATCAGTTCAATTTAGTTTAATTTGTTTACCATTAAATGTGTTCCAACATACATTTACCATGAAATAACGGTAATTTATAAGTGTAGAGGACGTTCTTTTTTGATGGTGAGTTTTTTTAGTCTTTTTTTTAGTTACAATTGTTATTCATCAGGTTACGAGAAAATTATTCCTTTTAGGGAAGTAAAGAACGTTTATTTCTTGATAAAACCTCAAAGTGATGCGTTATCGACAACCGGGAAGGGGACAACGCCTCCAGCCTTCGAATTTGACCCCGCCCACCCCAATTCCATTGGTTCAGTATTTAAGGCGAAGCGATGTCTCAACATTCGGCGGTCTGATTAGTTCTTTTCTCGAACAGCCATTGGTCAATTCGGCCGAACAGTATAACTTCGTGTGCTGCTAGAATACAGAAAGGACATATTCTCGCGTATAGGCCATGACGTTTGAGGAGGCCACTTCCGGTCACGTGACCGGAGGTAACCTACGACCCTGGGCACCGGTGTTTTTGTGGGCTTCACACGTACGCAGTGCCAAGGGTCACTTTCGTTCACATGAACGGAATTAACCTCCACAAACCTCCACAAATGGCAAAGGTCAATACGAGGACTACTCCCAAATTTCAAGTTTCGCTTTGCTTTGGCAAGTTGACGAATCGAATTGAAAATTGGACGTTCAAGTTTCACTTTTTTATTCTCTGGCTTTCACAAGTCGGAGAATTTAAAAAAAGGACGTTCAATTTTCGTTCTCAATATTGGTAAACCAAGATGGGACATCGGGGAAATACCATCTCGTGGTAAAACTATGCAAAATTCGTGCAAGCTAATTGCTGGTAATCTCCCCAGATCTCATAATAAGCCAATTACGACAATTCTGCCGTGTGGTAGGTTTCAGTACTCTAGCCATAGGCATAGCGTCAGTATATAGGAGAGGGGGGGCTTTCTCAGGCTGCGGCACACCCCACATTGCCCAGGCCAGATACGGTTAATGGGGTCCTCCTTTGCCCAATGCGAAGGTTCATCGGTCCCGATTCACGATAGGAAAAGTTTGCAATCTCGATTCGCGTAAAAATATAAATTATTTCAGAAGGCAGATAATAAACTAAATGAGTCGTCAACCTCGAAATAGCAAAATTGAAAATCAAGAATGGTTCGGTATTGGTAAACTTGAACCGAGAAGAATAAATCTGAAGGCCGACCCGTATGAACCCATGTACTTCAAGATCCTCATGGTGCTCATATGAACAGTTACTATCAAAGAGCGTGACTGAGATACATCATTCTCTAGATGACGACTTTACAACGAATATTATGGATTAAAAATACTGATCAGCGATACGGATTTGATATTTTTGGAACATCATGATGTCTTGCCGGCATCATTGAAAACTGTTACAAGAAACTAGCCTATGTTTATGTATACTATGATCGCCTTTTTGAATTTGGTGCTAATACTGTTATATGGAATATGGAATAGGTCTTTGGATTATGGACGCGAATATTCTTCAATGGACGACGGCTAAATTATGAATGACGGACCAGACGCTTGTAATCATTCATTGAATGTTTCGTCGTTTATAGAGTTGCTTGAATTTATCACTAATAATATGAAATGTAAACTTGGCAACAGCAGCATATAGGTATTCCAATGGGTAGTAATTGTGCACCCTTTTGGCTGACGTATATATGCTCGGTTGTGAATACGGCCATATGGAGACGTTTTCAAAAACCGATCATTTCAAAGCCCGTGCCTTCTCATTCACTAAACGCTATATAGACGATCTTCTCGCTGAGGGCAATCGCAATATAAATGACGCCTCGTAGAATATCCACCTTCACTGGATTTGAAGGAAACTATACTGATAGGTCAACGGCACATCATATTAAGTTATATATCTTCATAAAAATGAAGCGGATCTTCTCTCTCGTCGACTTTATGACAAGGGAGATGAATACAATTCGATACAGTAAAATATTCCTTTCTGGACAGATAAGAAATATTCCGGTGAGTATTTACGAGATCCTGTGTAAAATGTGGCGATTTTAATCAAGATTACTGATCAGCGATACGGATTTGATATTTTTTGAACATCATTTTTTCTTTAACTAAGATAACTATCTTTATCAAGATAACTTTTCTTATGTTTCTTTACGAATCCTGTTATTTCTTGAAAAGAAGACTAGAACTCGTGGACTTCGAAATCGCCATCCCTTTCTTGTCTTTGTTTTAAAGGTAACAGGTTCTTGGTTGACTAACGTTGTCTAAAACAGTACAAAAGTCCGGCTATTGGCAAAAATGAACATTGGGAGTGCTGTAGTTATATTTGATTGTTTGGACATAGCAAAATACAATCAAACGGATAATTTGAGCCAAAATAATTTGTGTATTCATAAAATGGAATGCAATAATGATGTGCTAAGAAGACAATGAGGAGACGATTGAGTTATTTACCAAAATAAGGTGAACATTGGCAGCCATTTAGTCAACATTTCAAAAACTTTGATTTCACCGTAAACACAGCATGTTGGATGAAATATATATTGTTCGAGACTTGTGATCCAGCTAAACCAAAGATCAGTGAGCCAGATGAATATTATTAACTTGAATTAAATTGAATAAGTCCGCTGGACCGAAAATGGCGCTCTAGAAAAAAAAATAGGCGATGTTATTAAGAAAACACGGGGTCACAATGACCTGGTTCCCGACTACTGCTATTCGAAATGGTCACTGAAATCGCCAAGACTCAACGATATTCGGGTACATTTGGTTCTGAGGTCAGGAGTTCAAGACATTTGCATATGACCTTTGTAAATCTTTCGATATCGTTCGGAATTTAAATCCGGAAATATGTCATAATTGCACACCAAATTTGTTATTGTGTCTACGTAGAATAGCGGCAAAGTTTCCAGACACTAATCTCAGCTAAGAACCAGCCAATGTTGACAACCTCGATCCCACAGCAACTTGTGCGCAGTTGGAAGCTAATTTCGTCGAAGATTGCGCAACACAACAACAACGACGGAATTCGCATTACTTCCGGTTCTTTTATTTCAGTAAAATCTATGCATTGTCTTCAATTTTTGCCGTCAAAAACTAGGAATATCATCTACAGTATATAGCCGACTAAACGAGTACTTTGCCGGAATTTATATCCGGAAATATATAATAATTGGACACCAAATTTAGTTATTGCGTCTACCTAGAATAGCGGCAAAGTTTCCAGACAACCTCGGCTTAGAACCAGCAATGTTGACAACTTCGTTCCCACAGCAACTTGTGCGCAGTCGGAAGCTGATTTCGTCAAAGATTTCGTCACAACAACAACGACGGAATGCGCATTACTTCCGGTTCGCTTATTTCGGTAAAATCTACGCATTGTCTTCGATTTTTGCCGTCAAAAACTAGGAATATCATATACAGTATATAGCCGACTAACCCTATACCAAGGAGCGCACTGGGCACATCGTGGTTCTCTCAAATAATGATATGCACTCTTTGGCATTCCCATAGCCTGGTCTGATTTCAATATCGCTATACTCCGTCTCGGAGATGGCGATAATAATAAAAATTTAAGACTACAATACAAGAGATTGGGTTGGTCATTTAAGTTAGATTTTCTCACAGTTAACTTATTTTATATCACATATGGAGAAACAGATTTTCTAAAATATATCTTGAAACAAAACTGCAGTTAGTTGCTTTGGGAAAACAAAGATTAAGAATTTACATATTCGTATATTGTAACACTAGAAGTTTTTCAAAAATCATGTACAATTTATAAATGATGGATCTAGATATTCTATTTCCCAAATTGTTATGTGTAACAGCGATTTATGAAGCACAGGGAAACATTCTGATTTCGAGCAGTCAAGATGATGTTTGATAATTTTCATCAAATTTCTGAATGGGTTACAGCTCAAAATTCCATCTACCATGAAGCATAAATTGGAATCATAACAAAAAATCTAAATGTAAAATGACAAACAAAATTCTTACCTGAAGACTCATTTGGGAGGCATGTTGTTTACAGGGTTAAGAAATTGATGGTATTAAGAAAAGATATAAACTTGATATCCACTTGTTGAAATAAAAAACTTCTTCGCATTTAAAGACAAAACTTTGAAAGTAGTAATATTTTCTGATATTAAGAAAGTACTTTACTCAAACTCAGATGTTTATTCCTATTTATAACATAACGTCAGTGTGGAAAAATAGATCTCCCTCCCTTAAATTATTATAAAACATTTCTAGTTGTGCAAAGGCTTAAGTTATATATTGTAAACCGTAACTTTTGCCAATTTCTTGTACATCGTTTCCATTCATTTTGCATACGTGGCACACATTCGGTTAAACATAAATTGCTGGTATACTTATAATGCATATTGTACTTGCAAGAACAACATTATCAAAAGTAAAATTCATTTAGATTTTAATTCATGTAAATTCTTAATTCAAACCATGCAACTATCATAAAAATATTACCTGCTGTCACGGGACTCCATTATGATAAGACATTTTATTTCCAAAATAAGAGCTACAGTTTCCCGCCAACAAACTGCTGATGAAGAGTTCTTTTACAAAGGGGCAGTAACTCCTTGCAACAAAATACAATTCTCAGTCAAGAAAATTCTTAAATCAACAACTTGCGGCCACCCTCTTCGTGTTCGTAATCCAGGACAAAGGAATACTAACATGTACCTATCATCCTTGCTAGTGTAGGATTCAGACCCTGGATCTTTTCATCGAGTCACAAAACATGATTGCAGAACCCTGTTGAACAGTTCTATACCATTAAGCGCCTCATCCTAAGTTTCTCAAATTTGGTCATAACTATAGCATGCTGATCTAGCACAATACGAGCTTAACGTGTAAGATCTATGGCGTTACACTTCGTAACTTGTGCCTTATTCCGCTTAACTCGGGCTAGGGGTCGAATAAAGTGACATAATTCAAGATACTCATGATGATCATATGAACACTCACAATCAAAGCGTGACTGAGATACATTCTCTAGATAACGATTTTACAACGAAAAAAATATGGATTGAGAATGCTGATCAGCGATACAGATTTGATAGTTTTGGAACATCATGATTGGGAATTGCTGACCGCTTCTCTCTTGCAGGAAACTAGGCTATGTTCATGTTTTTCTTTGAGTTTGGTGCTAATGCTGTTATATGAATAGGATCTTTTGATTATGAACTCGGGAATTCTTTAATAGACGACGCCTGAATATTGAATGACGGACTAAACGCTTGTGTTTTGGTCACAAACTAAATAGCAAAAATCCGTATACACACACAATGATCCCTCACTCAATTATCAATCTTTATACATTCATTATAGGGACAGTTTATAAACTGCACACACACCTTGGAAGCTAAAAAACAAATAAATAAAAATATATACACCGAAAACTACAGTCAGATGTACGCAATGTCCCAACCGTCAATCCTCCAATCACATGAACATGAATATACATAGATGTTCCATATTGCGATAATACTTCAATAAAAGGGACTCTGGGAACTTCCCACCTCAAAAGAGTTATCAAATGTATGTAAACAGTGAAATTTGGTCATTTAAAAACTAGATACCGGGTATAAACATTTACTGTTAGTATAGACTTAAGAATTATTGCAACCCCGGCCTTTGAATCATGTCCATCAATGATAATTTTAGGAATTTCTCAACCTCATTATCAATATTCTATTCTTAATGTAGGTGCAAGAGTTCATCTTTTGAAAATGTTACCAAAAATGATAGAAATTATGAGAAATTCAAAGATCCACAAATCCAATAATCACGAACTTTAAGAAATCTTGCAGAAAAATTGATTTTTCTTTTTAGATATTTGTGTATAAATATATCCAGATCTGTATGGATATTTTCATGTCCTCAATACAACAGAAATTTGAAGCATTACCTGACAGCCGCTTCAAATTGATCGAGGTTGTTTACACAGAATACAGTTTACATAGAAATAAACATAAATCTATTTTAACAGTTTCTCAGTTAAATCAGATTTATTATTCTGATAAACTACAATTTAATTTATCATCAGTTTAGATCTAAGAAAAATCCTCTGAAAACCAGATATATAATTGTATATTCACATTACTTACCTTTCACAATGACTAAATCAATCGTACTCATTTTATGATCATTTTGCCGATTCTAAAATCCTTCGTCTTGCTTCCTCACATTAAGAACATGTTGCTTTTGTTGACCATACAAAAAAAACCTCAACTTGTGCAGAAGACGAAATGACAAAATATCATTGTGTCAATCAAGGGCGTTAAATTGTAACACCTAGAAATTATTCTGGTAAGGGCGTTAAATTGTAACACCTAGAAATTAATCTGGAAAGTTTTTCACATAATCATTTGCTTGTTCTACAGTCTGAGTTGTGAAAAAATAACAAATAAAAAACTCACAACACAAAGAAACTCATTTTATTTCATTTCACATCATCACATTACTGTAGATTTTCCTGTGCATGAGGATAACTTGCACATTACCATGGGTAAATAAATAGCTGGGCAATGTGTATACGTGGTTAATGGTCATAGAAAACATCCTACTAGAAAAGTCGGGGACAGATCCTGGATTTTCGTGTTTAATATATTCAGCAAATGTTACATATTGTAAATATTCTTTTGAACGAGCTTTATCAGTCTTGTGCAATACAGGTTCTCTTGTAGAAAAAATATTGGTCTTCATCAATGAATGTTGTCTTGAAGAATTATAAAACATTTTTTGGATTTTGGCTCTTTTTCGTGGACAGAAATTCCTCTCTATCAAATATTCAGAGGTAGAAAATATATATGATCTTGGTTCCCACAGTTGTAAGAAAATCTAAGAAATTTTAAGAAATATTGGGAAAAGCCTTCTTACGTTAGAAAAACTTAAGATTTTTCAACTTATGTAAGAAGAATTGTATAATGTGCTGTTACTTTCCCGGTCGATTCCCTTTATATATACTCCTTCGCGTAGAAAGTTATGGAATGCTCGACTGTAAATAAGTACATGTGATCAATGACTGGGTATTGTGAGACGCCAACCCACATCGTCTATGACACAAACCCGCGAGGTCATACTGGACTGGCGCTCTAAACGATATGGCCACATTCCCTGTCATAAAATGAGAAGTTACCAGCCAATCAGATTGACACATTAATTATTATACATACACACATTGTAGAGAGGTTTTGTTGTTACTTACGGCCGCAACCATGCAGGCATTGAAGAAATAACGATGCTGCAACTGCGAACAAGATCAAACACAATTACTCAACTAAACTAGCGTACATTATCTATGACGTTAGGCCTCGTAACTTGTGTAATTCCTTCCACTTCGTCTGTTTTACATCTCCATAGTATTGAAATGATCATCCACAATCAAATCATGACTGAGATACAATATAGGAATATAACATCATGATGTCTAGCTGCTATCATTGCAAATTGTTGATGACTTCTCTTTTGCAAGAAACAAACATTTTTTTTCATTTTACTCCTGTTGGGATGGATGCGGTCAAACGTGAAAGCTCCTCCGAACTTTGACACAGTAATCCTTTTGTGGACGACGGATAAATACTGACTGTCGGATCTGACACAAATATGAAACACTGAATCGACTCTGAATCGACAACGATGAACATGCCCAACTGGAGCGCATTATTAGATATTCATTAATACATAAACAATTTTCAAATGTGAATAACCACCAGCAGAACCTAGACTTAGCATGCTGAGATCTGATTGATCAATCTTTGGAAATTGGCAGGAACATTTTTCGTCCCAGTGGCATGCATGGCCTAGTCCTGAAATATCAATCTGGTTATACAAAAGCAGATACTTATACACTTATCCAGCTCTGTCAGTTAAGGGTAATTGCCAGTACTCACACAGCAGATATATATCTTGAACACAACTCTGTTTTGAATCTTTTGCTCTTAGAATTGGATATTAGTCGGTGTGTGTCACAGTACTCACCTTCCGGTTATCATTACAGATTCTCTGCCAATCATTCGCATTGTACTGGCATTCTCAAAGAGAGTCGTGTCTACCCGCGGGAGACCAAAGCGACTCTCATGTAAACTGGTGACATTTTTGAATCTCCAATCTCAAAGCGAGGCAGCATGACATCATTCTCCAAGCGAGCCGTGTCTACCGGCGAACTACTTCCTGTATTAGATAACTCGCTTTCACGGCCAAGTATACATACCGACAATAATTTGTTCGCGATTGATATGCTCCGAAACGGAAAGAGTCATTTCCCAATTATATAGCCCACGTTATGTTTAGCAATTCGCTTTTAACTCGGCGGAGTCAGCAGGTCAGTGACAAGCCAGATAATCATACGCCGCCTACTCACCCCCCAAATTTTGGGGGGATGGCTCCCATTTACGCGTGAGACTCTTTCTCGCAGTAGGGAGTCTCGCGAGACGAGAATGATTGTACTGGCTGGGCTGATCAGTGTCCAGGATAATAGGAACTGTGGACACTCGTATCCTGACACATGTAGGCACCGTCGTGACATGACTGAAAAACGTTGAAAACGACGTTAAATCCTACTCGCTCACTCACTTTTGGTGTCAATGCAGTGAGTGAGCTTCAGCTATCCTGACTGAGCACCCTATGCTATACAGCTGTGGCATGTACTGAACTTCTAGTGTACCTGCGTCAGTCTGCCGAGTTACGTCCACATGATTGTTGATCAGGCCATCTGGTAACACATGTACCAAGGCCCGACCTCAGAGCTAATAACCTCCAACAGAATACGGGATTGACAACGCAATGTTCCATCCCTGTTTTGACCGTATTTGTCAACTTTGGAAGGTGGCAGGTGCATTGTTCGTCCCTAACGGCATGGCCTTACACTGAAATAATCAATCCAGTGTTGAAAAAAGACAATTATTCATCTCTGTCCGTTAAAGGTACTTTCGAATAATCTACGGGGCTGTCGAATCATGTTGGCATAGCGTTGAATCATCTAGTTTATTTCTGCATGGATTGTGGCGTGCGGGTTCGGGGTCGCCTTTGAGACAATCAATAACGAGTCGATTGAATAAAATTCGGTCAATTCTATTTCATATAAACTTAATTTCGATAATACGTTTGTGTTCCATCCATTGAGATTACTAATGGAAATAAAAACTATTCACTCTAATGATAAGGTGGACGTGGCATACCACTAATGTCAGTGGTATCGCAGACCTGGCTTCTATAAATCATAATTCCGAAGAGACGAATATAGATCTCCAGTGGAAAAAAAAAACAGCCGGATAAAAAGTAAAAGAAATTTAGCATGAGGAACAACAACGATTGTCTTTTTAGTTAACATGTATCCTTTGTAATTTCTAGTGTGTTTTGGCGATAAAATCTCGCGGACAACACAACATGCAGTCTACATGGATATTTGTTTCTAAATCTCGCACTAAAATTGCAATCAAATTCGCAAATTTCTTAAACTTCACATGGAGACGTTAAGTAACTTTTCATAAGTCGTATTTTGTGAGGCAAATACAAAGTTAACTCTAATTTATTCACACACATCGCCTTTTTCTCTGCGCGTGTCCATCTGAAATACAGTGCGCAACATTGAGAGACAACTTCTTGATCTCGTTCTGCACCTGGCCCATGCATGTGGCTATCGTTCATCCAGTGAGAAAAAGTGAGACTGGCCCCACCGCATCGGAGTTTGCAATTTGTCACAGCACGGTTCCGGAAAGTGCACGGTTTTACATAAAAAAAATTGTATGATAAAATAATAAAAATAAACAGATGTTGTGTATAAACTACATATATATATATATATAGATTCCTGAATAGACGAATATATTGACGGGCGAGTACGAGTATTCGCTGTTATTGGAATTATGTCCCCTCACGTTAATTTTCAGGGGGTCAGATACCTTCGGTAAGAAGTCCAAATTTAACATCTTAGAGTAATTTGTTGCTGGAATTAACCACAATCATCAATCTTAATATATTCTATACGATTGCACGATCAAAGTTCGAAAAAAATATAATAATTCTTTTTCAGTATGATCGATTACATGCAATTTCCCTCGCAATTACGACTCCCCCACGCGAAGTGGCGCTGCATATATTCATGTAATACCTTTGTAACAAGATTTCTTTTGAAAGGCTTATGGAATTTTCATGATATTTGGGTATAATTATCATACATGATCGACGAAGGATGTGTTATTATTTCTGGCGTTTACTATGTTTTTTTGCCTCTAACATACATAGTATTAAGTGAATTTTGACCGAATATCAGCACACAATTTCCATTTAGAATTGCTTTAATGTAGTAATCACCTTTATCAATTCTTTTACGCAAAATATCACGTTTGGCACACATTCAATGTGGGGCTTAAAGTGAGATATGATGATTCTATTACCATGATTAGAAATCTGTACAGACAATGATAGATGTTGCTGCAGTAAGATATCATATGGCTCAAGCCTGTTCAGCCTACACCCAAGTACACGTTAGGGCGGCTGTCACATGATGTACACGGTAATCGTCATATTGATTGATTGCCTGCCAGAAGGATGACTAATAAAGACCAGCTCAATACCAGGGTTGGAGTATAGTGTTTACACGAATGCAACGATCATGTGGAGATTATACACACGTAGGCTTTAGGTGCGCAGAAACGAGCTAGTTAAGTTTCCTACAATCTGGCTATATGCTTTAGGATACATAAGGCGCGGTTACACTACAGCTTTATCCGGACCTGGTCCGGACCAGGACCGGGTCTCGCCTGTTTACACTACAGAAATTAGGGGGTCAAATTTATCCGGATAAGTTTTATCCGGATAATTTTGACCCGGCAAATATTGGCGGGTTAAATTGACCGCGAGCGCCCCCTGTCGCCGGGCCAAGCCAAAGTGCCCGTGTAAGTGTAAACGCACCGGTATGTTTTGGTCCGGATCAATTTGACCCGGTCCTGGTCCGGGTTAGTTTTACTCGGGAGACCACTAATCAGAGGTCAAGACAGCCTTTTTTGGTTCTAATTGCGAAAATTTGTTATGCCTATCCTCAAGAGTTCATTTGTCTTAGCTGGCGATTTTCAGTACCGATCGGGTACTCACATATGGGACTGTTTAATTAAATTTTTAACCGTGCATGTCTATGGGGAAAAAAGTCTTTTGCTATGGATATGTAATGATATTTGTGGGAAGAAAGGTTAGTGTTAAAGCTGCAGATGTCTTCGTAAACTATACTGATGGCAACTGAATGGACACGTTATTTCTGGTTGAATTCTCGCACGCTAATCCTGGTTTGGAAAGGAAATAATGACGGTACAGCAATCGCTTGACGGACCTGTTTCGCCAATCATGATTAAACTTGACATGATGAGAAATCGCATCTACCCAAAAACGAGACGTGATTGATGCAAGTTTCTGGCATGACCTTCACTGAAACTACGAAACACAATCACATCGTGTGGATAGATAGATAGACGAATAGATAAGTATTCTTTATCGTCACTACTTTGAATTATTACAAGTGCCATATCCAACACTCAGTAGCCAGCCGCACGACGTCCATAATTATGGCGTTAATAATAATCGACATACCTCCTCGCCTGACAATATAAACACCATGGTTTCTGGCGAGTTCGATAAATTAAAAAATGGCTACCATGAGGGTGTGAATGAAAAGTTCTTCGAAGTCAAAACATTCCTTCAAAATGCACCAGAATGAACACACATTATCTAGAGTCTCATATAGACAATGTAAAAAAACCATCTTTTGATCTCCAAATATGTACTTTTCTTAGATGTGTGAGAGGTAGACCAGTTTCTACAAATGACAAATAATTAATTGAACCCCATATCTTCTGGTGCCTACGTAAAATATCCATGCTAAAATGCGCACGACACTTACGTGAGAAATACAAGAGAAAGAGATATGTAATAAACTACAAATCTCCAAAACATATATGAAAGCCTGGTTCGCTAGTTATGACGATTTTAACCTTATGGGTGATTATACACACACACTTTTCAGGTGGTGTGGATCTGTTCGCGTGAAGAAAGAAAGAAATATCACGGAACTGGTCTGGTGTACCGGTTGAAAATGCTCTACGACAGATTTCATAGGTCCTCTAATCATTGGTAACGATAAAATTTGTGTTAACCACTTGCTCCTCAGCTCCGAATTGAATAGTTTATATTTATTCACCGGTAATATATATGGACAGAAAACAGATATATTATCGATATCACAACTATGTGGAATAGGCGACGAGCATAGTCAGAATTGTATTCATTCGGATCATTATTGACCACGGCCACGAGATCGTCACAAAGGCGGATAACAGCCGATGCATCCGGTTAAATATAGCTAGATCTTTACCCAGACCCTTTTGACGCCGAATACATGCACCAATACGAATCTTCAGCCAATCAGAAGCATCTAGAGCTTTATTCCTCGTGAGCTTGCCAATCGATATTTCATAGTACTCTCTGTAGTAATATTAAATCAAAAATATCTTTGGTCTTGGGAGTAGGTGACGTCGACTGTCACAACATTATTCAGACTATAATACCACAAAACTCGGGGATTCTAAAAATATTCAGATTGCTCAGCTATCGACATCTCAGGGAAAAGAAATTGATCATCCTCTGAACTCATATTCCGGGGCAAAAGGACACCGGAAAGATTTTATTAGTCCGAGTTCGTTCAGATGATCAAAATGAACCAACAAGACACTTCAAATTTATACCAACATTCATGGCATGAAATATTTATTTGGATAATTTATCACAGTGTGTGGGTTTTGCTATGAAAAAATCTTCTTATTAAATCATGTACCGATATCCAGGCTTTAGCACCAAAATATCTGTGACACATAATATAATGTAAATTCTCTACATGCTCGGTGTATACGTAATTGCGGAAGTCTGATTCTATATGATCATACGTCAATATTCTATCACATACAGTCGCAACAATATTCAATATTTATATTTGACCAACCATGCATGAACAAGGTATATAAATTATACCTTTAAAGCATACGTACGTATGAAAATACGTTTCGCTTGTCACGGATAAATACAGAATGAAAACAGTCGTATTGACGATGAGCAGTATGATATCAGGAGGTGAAGCAATCTATGTTGCGGATCAAAATAGATGTTTTGAAAAAGAAATATACTTATTTACCACGAAACTATACAAAGATACAATGTAAGCATATGGTGATTCTCAACAACACTTGGTTTTAGGTATATACTAGTTTATAAACTATGTAATTTCTTAAACATTTATAGTAGAACAGCTTACATGTATACTCGTACATGGATAAATTGAACATGTCCTTAGAGAAATACCACATAGAATAAAAACTGTTCGGAATGCATTTAGAAGAATACACAGTAAGGGAAAACTTTCTACAAACTTTTACAATCAATGTTGTGTACAATTCCAACACCATATAAAACTGTAGATGGACGAATGATAGGATTTAACCTTATCTGGCCTGGGCTTTTTGGCACTTGTCGATACCGGGGGAGATTTTTCTTACTCCTTGAGTAAGAGGGATGAAACTTTCCAAACAATATCCTGGGTCAAGCTCTACTGGATAATGTAAAACAATCCAAGATGGTCGCTTCCATGACGTCATTCTCAAAAAAGGCATTTTTTTGTCAATTTTATATTTATGTAATTTCTCCGCAAAAAAGTGTATGATAAATTGTTAAATATTAATCTGACGTGAAATAAAATAGTTTTTACCCAATTTTCCTCGCGGAAAAACAGTAATTTTGAAGAAAAATGACGAAAACATCGCTCCCCTGGTACCCAGATGGCCGCCATTTGAATTACCTGTGGTCCTCTGCTCGGGGTTTATGCAAATAGGCTCAAAACGACCCCAATATGATGAAGCTACATCACGGAGTGTAAGCTCTCAATTTTGTGTCGGTTCGGAGGAAGTGTGGTAGGGGGCCATACCCCCTTCTTACATTGAGTATGAACTCAATTTACTCACAAACTCTGATCATTACAAAGCAAAGTAAGAATGGTATCGTTTGTCAAGTAACTCCATGCAAGGTCATTCATGAAATGCCGACTGGAGATTAGCAGTAAAATTTGAATATTAGTTTCTCTGTGCAATGGGGAGTAGTGGTCAGTTTTGTGTTAATAACTGCTACCCCGTGGGTGTGTAGGTAGAATTATGTGCATCAGAGTACACGTCATGAACAATACAAATCAAAAATCCAGAACAGAAATCATTAAATCATCAATTCCAGCGTTACGGAATTACAAGGTACCCATATTTTTTCTTCTTCTGAACCCCTGTTATTACTCGTCCATGGGAAAATCTGTTTTGGAATATCATTTTTCTAATTCTATTACTAAGAACTGTAGGATGAGAGAAAAAAAGGGAAATACAATTGTTTTCTACCTGGTCACGTGACATTCGAATACCGCGTTACGGAATTACAGTGAATTAACCTCCTTATGAAGACGTGTAGGTTACATATATATTCCATCAAAACTCGAACGTTTCTCATTTAATTCCTGATTTTATTCGAATCCTGAGCGCCTGGACTACATTATATCTGATTTCCATCAAGTAAAGTTTCAAATTGATAAATGTGGTTAAGCAAACCTGCGTTACGGAATTACATTTTGGTCCATCTTTTAAGAAGTTGCTTTTTTTCCTATTTTACAAGTTTCGATTTTATTCGGTCTAAAAAATTCTGAGGACAGACCGAAGCACATGAATTCTGTTGTTATGTCCCCGGGAAGGCACGTGTATTCGATTAAATGTGAAAGAGCGATAATGACTGGTCAACAACATGGGCAAAATTGTCCAGGAAGGACATAACCGAAATTTTGAATTTTGTTACGGAATTACATTTTGGTTGAATATTTCGTGGAATTGATGAAATATTCTTTTTGGGGTGAAACATTACATTAAGTTGTTCGCGGTTCAAGGGCCAAAATATTAAGCAATATAGCAATTTAAGATGACCATCGGTAACTTTGCAAAAATTTGAAGCATGTCATTCACGTGCATTTGAGTATGTGTTTACACTGGTTTGGTCACATCAATGGTATTGGAATCTAAATAGGTTAACTTATTTATTGGTCACAAACCACCATCAATTTTTTGGAGTCCAGGATTATAATCAGATCTTTGAACATTGATTGGCCAGAATACGACTGGACCAGAAATGCTTGTGATGAATTTTAAAATGTTTCTCCAATATCTGACTCTCAAAAATATTAAAACCAACAATCAGTTTGATTGGCCACCTCCAAAATTTACTGCAGCGAATAAAATGTATCCCAGTACCGTCAACTGGGGTGACTTTGGACAATTTCGAAGCATTTTCTTTCACTGTTTCCTTATTAAGCAGGATAGCAGTAATATTAGTGTGTTATATTGTGAGTCTGGATTAGGCCTTCATAAGTATATATTATTTCCTGTCTTTTTCTTTATTCATGGTTAATATTTTTTTTGTTAAATAGCTGTCCAAAGTCACCCCGTAGGTTGGGGTGACTTTGGACATACACATATCTGACATACCAGTTGCATGCTAAACAACATTTTGTCCAAATTGACATTGTAATAGGGGTGAAATTGGACATAAACTGGGTTTTTAAAAATAAAATAACACATACTGAAGGCTCATCTTGCCTTTGTATGTTGAATAAAACAATATCTTTGTTGCTATTGGCCGATTTCTGAACTAGAAGTCTCGCAACCGTAAAGCACTAACATGTGCTTCTGTTTTCAAGTCAAACTGATATATTTAACAACATGGAACTGTTAACCACAGTTAATAATGATTAAAAATCTGCTCCTGGGTAGTTATTTCGGAACTGGGGCACTGTACGACCTTGTTTGTCAAGGTACAATTTTGAAAGACTTCGCAAGTCATTGACGTCAAAAGGAAATCCCCATTCTGCCAGTTTCAGGAGGTGTTCTACCACTGCTGCTTCCTCCTGTGTTCTAAATGTAGTTTGTCCACCTGCTGATCCACCATAAGATGCCTTTAATTCTGTTATGGAGTGTGCCTTTCTTTACACTGAATTGCAGGCATCTCGAATGGACATTCCCGCTTGACAGGCTTGGACGCGGCTTGTTTCAGCGACTCCTCAGTGTAGTTATGGTAGTCTCTTGACCCAGCTATTTTTTTGTACGTTCGTGGCATGATTCATTACTTCAAACTAATCAGAAAACAAAAAATCATGCATAAAAATGGTCAAAATTTTGTCATCTGGTTGGTGTCCAAAGTCACCCCAAATGGACGATATATCCAGGGGTGACATTGGACACCAACCATACTTCCAACGCATGAGGGTTTACCATGTCCACTATGTTTGTGTGAGTTAATGGTTCTTCTGTCTCTTTGACACCGGGGTCAGGATTTACTTTCCCCTCATGGGTTAGCGTGGAGGACTAAAAGTTTTACCACATCCAAAATTAGACATCTGAAGTGGCCTGTAAAAGAAAGATTAAAAATCACTACCAATAGAGGGTTTACAAAAGAGTTGAATACTACTGAAATCTACAAACCATATACTATTTAAAAAAAATTAAAGGCAAACAGCTGCGTGAAATCAACTCAGCTGTTTGGTTCCAAAAATCTTTTTCCCAGTTTTTTCCAAAGTCACCCCTTAGTCCAAAGTCACCCCCGTTGACGGTAGCCACTGTTACAGACGACTTTGGTGTTCCATAGTTAGTTTGATATTTATACTCAGTTTAGCAGCAATAACATCTTCAGTATTTAGTTAAATTTCTCGTTCATCCAGCACATAAAATTACAAATACAACGATTATTATTAATATCTACAATGTATATTCACCACATCCATCTACTCCTATAAACTTCTGAGTTATTCCAGGAAATTCCCGAGCTTGTTCCTCTTTCCTTCCATGTCGCCATTCAACTATATTTACAGAACATAATTCGAGTTGACTAAAAGTTTCAAACAACCAACGAAGTGTCAAAAAAACAACAACTAAATAATACACCCATGATCCGTTGTAACGTACCTTGTGATTCATGAATATTTACGTAATATGATGATATTTGAAATAAGATGGATCTTCAGCTTGGCTTGATCTTCCCCCGAGTAAAAGAAATTTGTCTCTAAAATACCATTGTTTTTTCTCCAAATATTTGATCACCACAATTGTTTTTTAGAGTCCCAAAAGTTGATCGTAAAGATAAAATCTGTACCTGAAAAACAATCTCGGTAAACTCAGATAAAATATCACGGAATATTCCCCTGATAAACCATCTTGGTTTACCTAGATTGCCTGAGAACATGAATGTTGCAAATTGACAGCACAAGAAATACACATTGTCATAAAATCCATTTCAATTTAATAGGAATATAAAATAACCAAATTTTGTTGTACAAAAGAGCGACTTGATTCCTCATATTAGGAAACGTAAATTGTAAAATGTAAATCTTGTAATTATGTTAACTGAAATCTACTTGGAACAGCCGACTTGTATGCATGTAATATCCCCACACCAAAAATTGCAATTTTCAATGATTTTCTGATTCTGGGATCACAGTGACCTTGACCTCGATTTTACAATTTCCCCATTTTTTTGACCACTGTGACCTTGACCTTCGACCATCAGTACATTGTCCCCCCAATGTATCCACTTACAAAAAAGTACAACTGTAGATAGGACATCGACACAAATATAGACCAGAAATGAAAGGACGGACATATGGACAGAAGTCGTCATCACACAACAGGTGTCCTTTTGAGGAGCATATAACAACGGTTATGTGTAACCCGGCAGCTCGCCGTTTTGGGTTTTGTCAATAACATGCAGCTTCGCATAAAGATCGAGCCCGTCAGGTTGCACATCACTGGTAATGACAATACATATTGTTATAAAAATTTGACTTCTTTGTCAGTGATGTTGAAGTTGGATTGAAAGATGAACTATATTATATACATATCATTATGAACACATGATGTACAATTGAAATTTGGTCTGCGATGTGGGTGTGAAATGTCTGGACAAATATGGTTCATGCAAAAGCTTTAGGTTAAATCATGATGTGGAATGGGATTTGATACCAAAATTGAAGAATGTAAAACTAAAATATTAAATCCTTGTTCACTTAGTCGCATAAATGTGTGATATCCCAAGGATTCCAAGACAAATTGTGAGCGCCTACACCTGTAAAAGTTTTCCACACTGCAGAACAGTAATTACATATACTATGAATGAAGATATCAATAGAAGATGAAGTGAAATATTGAGAATGGGGATGCAGTTAATGTCACCATGTATCAAAAATGTAGAAGCTAAAAAATTACTTATGTCACCCAATACATGAAAACATAAACATGATAACTGACAACTCTACATTCTAAATTATATACATGTAGTGTAACTATTAACAATTCAATAATTAGACAGTCAATTATATATATTCGTTATGTTTATGAATATCATGAATATACAGCATGTATGCATACTCGAGCATTTTCAAGTTTCATCACTGTGGTTGAATCGTGAGTACAATAATTGTACAATCAATGTCAAAAATCAAAGTCCAGGGGTACCTTTCAATCGCAATAAACTGTATGAGTAAAGCAGATATGTTGACCATGTTATTTTATCCTTAAATCATTTTCATATTAATGAGAGAATCTTAGAAATATACACATGGATTTCAACAGGATTTTAGGATTCAGTCAAAAATAAGCATTTAACATGCTACATGTACCTTAGAAAAAATTATCATGGTGAACATTTAATTTCTTTGCTTTATGTTCACTGCATGTATTACTGACTGAAAGTAACCACAAAAGATGGGCCCTTCACCGTGCTGATTTCTGGCAATAGAGATGTGCCAAAATCACATTTTTCCATCAGGTCACATAAGATTTCTCTCAAGAAAGTGCATATTGTACATGTACTAGTAGTACTTATTTTCAGGTCTTCTGGAGTGATGTCACTGGTATCTTTGTATTATCTAGACTTATATGAAACAGGAGTAGTGTGACTAACATCACAGGACCTACGAAGTAGGGTGAGGAAGATGACTTGGAGGGCCAAGCGTAATGTTATAGGTCACCTGAAGAGGTCAAATTTTCATCGAAAGTAGGTCAGCTCAGACCTTGCTGGTAAAAATCCCCTAACGCAAGTTCATGCTAAAAATCAAGGTTGTAATGTCAACGGTTCTCCTTATTTTGCCGACAAAAGGATTCGGATGGACTCCTTCATTACCGGACAATTTGCAAATGAGAGCCTACTTCGTAGGAACAGAGTGCTTAATGTATTCATTTAAGATGCCATCAAAGCCACTTGCTTTATTATTTTTCAAACTTTGAATTCCATCCTCAATATCAAGCTTTGTGAAGTGCCAAGTTAAAATGTCATTAAATTCATTTTCTTCATTTTGGGACTTGGGAAGAGTAAAACCGTCACTATCATAACAACTGGGTTTACTATTTAACTGTTCAAACTGCTCTTTCATGTCTTGCTTTGGTATTTTGATTTTGTCCTGTTCACAAAAATTCTTTGGGGTTGTTCGTTTTCAGATTTCTGATTTTCTTGACGACCCCTTTTCTACATGGCAGTGTGACTAATGTCACAGGACCTGCGACGGGAACTGAACTCTTGGAAATCCCCCTCCCCCCAGTTGCAATCCTGCCTATATTAAGATGGGCACTGCCCAAGTCAGAATCAGCCGTGATTTTCATCAAAAGTCACCAGAAATTCATCAAAAGTAGGTCAGCTCAGAACTTGCTGGCAACAGTCCCGTAATGCACCTTCATGCCAAAAATCAAGGTTCAAACGTCAACGGTTCTCCTTATTTTGCCGACGAAAGGATTCGGATGAACTGACTCACTCGCTCACTCATTCATTACCGGACAATTTGCAAATGAGAGCCTACTTCGTAGGAATAAGTCAGTATACATGGTATGGCAAGTCAGGCCTTCATTAAGAGGATGGCAGTGCATCTGGTAACACATATATGTTAGCAGATTTACAGACTACAGGGCTTGAAATGAAGTATCAGCTATCATACAGGATAACCTCGTAACCTGATAAGACAGATCAATTTCCAGAAATTTGATCGAATAATGGCAACCTGAAAGACAGATTACCACTTACATGTATATCCAGCCCTGGATGTACAGAAATAATTCAATAGAGAAATTTCGAGAGCTGGAGGAGGTGCGAAAAGACGTCATTGCCTGTCAAGGTGAAGCTTCACAAGTGATTTCAATGGCAATGTTGGATTTAAATTAAACAGGTGATGTCTTTTGTTTGCAGATGCCTATTCAACTTTGGGACAATAATGAAATCCTCCAAATTTGTCTTTCCAAGTATTTTTACATCCAATATTGAACCTGTTAAAGCTCTGTGCCTAACTTTGGCATGATGTCATGTGGTCAATGTTTTTATTTCATACGCCTCCATGGGTTCCAATCTTGGGATGTCCATATTGGTTGGTTCAAAACTACAGCAATAAGGAAACTGGTAAACATTGAGATGAGGAGAGTAATGAACACTGTAGTGATCAATCATGTATTGTTTGTTAACTATCGTTTCAGTCAGCTGTGGTACCACAAAGTTTCTTCGTGTAATGAATCAAATTCCAATCTGCATTTGGAAATACTTGTATATCTGCAATGATAAAACAAATGCACTTATTATTGAACATGTTAGAATAAATGCATGTTCTTGAAACATCTAAATGCTACTCAGTGAACATTTCAATGATCAAACTGACTATTTTTCTTCATTTATTATCATGGTTTTATTATGCAAGATCGAAACAAATTGCATATTTTCAAGACCAATAATTCAAAGTAATTATTATATTTTTGTCAATCTTTCTTGTGTACCTCAATGGTAGAATGTATATTAAACACAGTTTCTTTGTCATAAACAAACAGTGATTAACCCTTGATCAGATCCTGCCAAAGGTCCTTCCATCAGTCATGTTTCACAAGGTAAACTAGAACTTGTGGTCTTCGAAATGCTGCCGTTAACTGTGTGCATTTTATGGTTTTGATGTTTGACTGTGATCTGTAGAAATACATAGTTTTTCCTATTTCACAAAATTGGGTCATGTGTATAGGTTGTGTTATGTGTAATGCTTTAGTTACCTTTGGCAGTCATAACAGGATGAAATGTACAAAGTACAATAATTTAATAATTTATTCCATTAATTAATTTGATGCTTCAGAGAAAATTTTAATGAAAAACCAGAGTGCTTGAAGTCCCCCGACGTTGAAACTACTGATTTGGCTTGGAACCTTAACATTCAGTACCCAGCATGGAAAGCAATCTCGAGTGATAATCTGTGGCAAGTTATCCACATACCAAATTTGCAGAGAATCTGTTCAGGTTTTTAAAAGTTACTGTCCAGAAGTAACTATTTTTTTACTTGTCACCCCTACTGAAACGTTTTTTTCACCATACTGTCATGTATTCCAACCAGTCTCTCCATTTTTTCAGGCATTGGAGAATTTGAACACACATTATTTTTTTTTCTCGATCAAGAGACGTTGATGACACTGACAGATTGTCTCCTTCCTCTAGCTCTGCATTGCCAAGATCAATGTCCTCACTCCACGATGTTGACCATCATCCGAACACATGGCACGATCATACATAGAAACTTCTGCTCGTAGCCATGCGGCAACGGGTGATATCTGAGTATATATTAGGGCATTTACCAAATGGTCACATCCGATTGGTCCCGTGAGGTCCGACATCGGCCATGTCGGCGCAATCACATTCATAAAACGAAGACACACCTCCAGAAAGGGAAAGATTGAAGTGATCCCTTGGAGGTCCTCGAAGTGCCCCCATCACAAAATAAAAAGCATATCATTTTCCTGTGAACTGCCACCGATTTAATTTTTTTGAAATATGTTAGGTCGTTTGTAATATGATTTTTCTTAAGAAAAATACATAAGCATGCTCCATTAGAGTGAGAAATAAAAGTTAATTGGCACAACTTCGTTTTGGTCTCGCATAGAATCCCCCAGTCTTGCACCTCTGCACTCAAGTGAAACTGACATGTCTGATGTCTGAGATGCTCAGGTCAAAATATTTAAATGCATACAATTTCATTGGCTCGTTTAAATGGGGCGGACATGTGACTTGATGCTTTAGGAACAACTTTCGAACAGGATTATCTTCCTCCAGATATACGCCCTTTGTGGGTAATAGGTGGCGCTGTGTGAAATACATGCCGAATCATAGCGATAAGCTAAGGGTAGTGTTAAGTGAAACGTGAAATGCCCTTAGCAAGCTAAGATGGATGTTGTCTCGGTGAGCTATTAGGGAGTTCAGTGTAAAATGTCAACAGAATATTCAATTAAATTTGTTGGAATGATATTTTCTTAAATATCATAACAGCAGGGGGGTTTTAGCCACTTTTTCATCTGGGTTACCCCGATTAAAACTTGAAAAAAAAAGTTTTTGAGAAATTTTGAATTGAGTTTTGCCCCAAACGATTGAGTTTTTTATCGATGGGAAAATGCACGCCAATCACGCGCGAAAACAATATTGAGTTATAGTGAATAAAGATTGAGTTCTTCAAGAGATAAGTCGAGTTCCCAAATGAAAATGTTAATTGTCATGACAAATTATCAAACAAACTCATTGTTAGATCTTTCCATTTCAGATGCAAAGACCTTTTGATATTGTGTTTATAATTATTATTATTCCAAGCAAACTCTTAGGAGCGGAATATCAGCTAAACGCTTCAAGATAGAGGTACGAGATTGAGCACATGTATAGATATCAGTTAGAGGCTTCGTTCATGGTTTGTACTGTTGACCTTGATCTAATGAGATATAGGCCTGTAAAGTTGAATTTTATTTTGTGAATATCGACCAAACACATGACAGCAGGCATTTGAGAGTTAGAATGTACATGCAAGTATTTGAAGAAATTCCACATAAAATGTTCCAAGAAAATATGTAGGTCAGACAAGCAGCTTTTGAGTTCTCTCCCCTGAAGGTGTTTTTGTTGTGACCAGATTGCAGCTAAAACGATACTACTGACATTCTCCAAAAGTGGCAGTCTGCATGACATGTTTATGGCCACGATCCCCATTGTTTTTTGGCTATTACGTAATCAAACTTCTGGGTTAACTCCCCTTTTGATTTTTCCAAAATTATATAAATTTTGAATAGAGACAGCTATCAACTGCATATTTGGTACATTAATTAACACGTTGAAGCTCTCAGAAAATATTCTTTTGATTTTGACCTTTGACCTATAAAATCGTTTTTATTTGAGGTGTAAGATCTGATCTCAACTCGTAAACGGCTCAACAAATTAGAGCACAACTTGGCATAGATTAACTATATAACATCATGAGTTCACCACCATAGCCAGAATTTGACCTTGACCTCTTAAGAAATATCAATTCAAACATCGAAATTATGGCCCCCATTTTCTTCTAAAGTAGGTCAGTTACAGTATTGAAACAAACTCTTCGTATAGAACGTTGAATGGTCTTTCGTTTGCCATTAACTGAGGCTCTGATGTGACCTTGACCTTGAATATCACGTGATGTAAAAAGTGTCTTAGTTGATTTTCTCCAGAAGTATTAGCTATATGATTCTGAAATATAAAATACATGTTCCTCATAAGACAAGAATAAAGTGACCCAAGTTTCGACCTGACCTTGACCTCTGTTCAAAGTTATCGCCCTTTCTGTTTTTGGGTATTATGGCGTGTACCATTAAAAAACAAATTTGCATATCATTATCGGCCATCACATGGTCCAACAGAATCAATGTAGCATTGGAGAAAAGTTACCAGAAATAATAGGAGATAATTGAGAAAAACCGAAATTTTCATTACATTTATCTGGAATGAAAACAGTTGAATCACCAGTCACTAATTTGATACAACTTTGAGAGAAAATAGGCCTCTAGAAAACTGCAAATTTTCAAAGCTGTAGCTGTAGTACTTTTTATAATATTAAGAAAATAGTTTTTGGAATCTTAATATGCAGGATTTGCTAGCGGGCACTTAATGAACTAAAAGTAATTGACATCGCGTATGTAACACGAACTTAATTGTCGATGCACATTACAGGCGCCGTAAGTCGTGAAGACCTGTATATAACCCGTCACACCAAACTAAAGTTTAGTGGGCTTCATATTTTGGCTGTACCAGTCCAGGCATCCCGTGTAGGCAATTGAATTAATGTCGTGTTATATGATGGAAGTGATAGGGTAATAGCCAAAAATAGTAATTGTCGAAAACTCAGCTTATCTTTGGACCGCTATAGCTTTCGAATCTTTAATGGACCTCTAAGTTGTAGCATATTATTCTTCAGTGTCAAGTATTTTTGATTTGATTGGAATACCTTTTTTAATGGACAGTGACACGTTCCTACGGATATACGAGTGGTTTGTATAGCTAACGTGATAACCTTGAGAGTTCGTGGGTTCGGATCCAACTTCAAGACGTTCAGTATCTGAGTTATTATTCGTTTGAGCTCGTCGGCTTTAGGAATGGGAAGACTGGGTCACTGTCCACAGTGTCTAGTTAGGTCTTTCCATCTCCAATGGAATAGACCTATTGATATTGTACTGATTATTATTATTATTATTATTATTCTATCCAACTTCTTACTATCCGACAAAGCGCTTGATCTACAGCCACAATATTTGGTACATGCGTAGAAGTCACTTCCAATCTGTTGTCGACGGTCATGATTTTTGACTCTGACCTTGACCTTATGACTTATTGGCTTGTAAAGTTAAAACCTTTTCTGCGAATATTGATGAAGCGGAGGAGAGGACGCGATTGAGACGTATAATGTAACCGTTTGAATATATTTGCAACAAAATGAACCGACAAAATAAGTAGGTCACCACTGCTGATATTGAGTTCTCTACCCTGAACACGTTTTGCTTGTTAACAGAGTGCAGCCAAAACGAAACAACGGATCTTCAAGAAACCAGAGGGTTGCTAAATCTTATACATGGCCTAGCTACTGTCTGTCTTTCAAAAAGTTACGTAACAATAACGAGTAGTTATCTCCCCTTTGATGGTTTTCAAAAGCTGTCATTTTATAAGGAAATAAGCTAGGGCATTGATTCTCCTATGGTCAATGAACACTTTAATGAACGAAAAGAATGTGACCTTAAATTTGACCTTTGACCTCCAGAATCGTGTCCATATGAGGTCAAAGTTTGATGGACGATACTCGAACGGCTGATGCGATCAGTCTGCCAACTGGGTCAGTTGACACGCGTGACATCCCGAGTTGATCTAGAGTGTCAGATGTCGGTCATGACCTTGACCTTTGGAACAGTATGCATTCCAATGTCGAAAATACGGCTTCCATTTACTTGAAAAGTAGGCCACTGGCAGCCATCATACTAGAACTCACGAAAGAACGTTCGATGGTCTTTCGTTTGACAGTAAAAACAAAACGATCCGATTTGACCTTGACCTTGAATATCACCTGATACCAAAAGTGATTTACTTGATTTTTGTGAAAAGTATAAGGACTAGGAATCTGTAATTCAGCACAGATGTTCCCCATTACTCAAAAAGGAAGTCATATAAATTTTGACCTGACCTTGACCATGGTTCCAGAGTAATGGCC